>CAUYLG010055699.1:0-47782 GCA_963573385.1 Cacajao melanocephalus
CCATTTGTTTCTGTTTATTAGCAGCACATCATCAGTACCCTTACATTTACTTTATTGCTTTCTTTCTTTATGCCTCCCAAGCGGCTGGAATTACAGGTGTGTACCACCACACCTAGCTAATTTTTGTGTTTTTTAGTAGAGACGGGGTTTTACCACGTTGGCCAGGGAGGTCTCAAACTCCTGACCTCAGGTGACCCACCGGCCTTGGCCTCCCAAAGTGCTGGGATTACAGGAGGGAGCCACCACGCCCAGCCTCTTCATACCTTTTTCATTGGATAAAAATTTGAGCTGCTTTAGACCATCAGCAGTATGGATTTGGCTAGGCAGGGTGGCCCACGCCTGTAGTCCCAGGTGCTTGAGAGGCTGATGCAGAAGGATCACTTGAGGCCAGGAGTTCGAATTCAGCCTAGGCAACATAATAAGACTCTCACTCTAAAAAGTTAAATTTGAAACAAAAACAGTCCAGGCGCGGTGGCTCATGCCTGTAATCCCAGCACTTTGGGAGGCTGAGGCAGGTGGATCACAAGGTCAGGAGATCGAGACCATCCTGACCAACCTGATGAAACCCTGTCTCTACTAAAAATACAAAAATTAGCTGGGCATGGTGGTGCATGCCTGTAGTCCCAGCTACTTGGGAGGCTGAGGCAGGAGAATTGCTTGAACCGGGACCCGGGAGGTGGAGGTTGCAGTGAGCCGAGATGGTGCTGTTGCACTCCAGCCTGGCGACAGAGCAAGACTCTGTCTCAAAAAAAAAAAAAACAAAAAAAAAAACAGTATGGACTGCTAAGTAGACTTAATAGGACCATCTTATTCATTCTTGTAGGCCAAACTGCCCATTAAAATACTACATTGCCGGCCGGGGCACGGTGGCTCATGCCTGTAATCCCAGCACTTAGGTGGCCGAGGCTGGCGGATCACAAGGTCAAGAGATCTAGACCATCCTGGCCAACATGGTGAAACCCCATCTTTACTAAAAAAATACAAAAAAATTAGCTGGGCGTGGTGGTGTGCGCCTGTGGTCCCAGCTACTCCGGAGGTTGAGGCAGAAGAATCACTTAAACCCAGGAGGCGGAGGTTGCAGTGAGCCGAGATTGTGCCATTGCACTCCAGCCTGGTGACAGAGTAAGACTCCGTCTCAAAAAAAGAAAAAAAACTGCATTGCCTAACCATTCTTACCCATGAGTAGATTATACCCAACCTCCCTTTCTACAATCGTTTGAGAGGTTTTTTTTTGCTTTTGAGATGAGGAGTCTTTCTGTGTCACCCAGCAGAAGTGCAGTGGCACAATTATGGCTCACTGTAGCCTGGAACTGCTAGACTCAGGTGTTCCCCCCATGTCAGCTTCCCCAGGAATCAGGACCAGAAGCGTGTGCTACCACACCTGGATAATATTTAAATTTTTTTTGTAAAGATGAGGTCTCACTTTGCTGCCTAGGTTGGTCTCAAACTCCTGGCATCAACCAGTCCTCTAGCCCCAGCCTCCCACAGTGTCGGGATTACAGGCATGGGCCACTGACCCAGCCCTAGGATCTTTTATTTTCTGCTTTCTAACTATAGCGGTACCTGAAAACTCTCTGCCTCCTAATAAGCTGGATAGTAAATACGTTTCATCTTTCTAAGGACCATCTTCAGTCAGTTGATGAATTTACATAGAACTCAATTGTAGATTCTAAAGTCACATGTAGGCCTCAGGAATAGCAAGTCGTTTTTGAGACAGGGTCTCACTCCACACCAAGGCTGGAGTGCAGCAGTGCAATCCTAGCTCACTGCAGCCTCGACCTCCCAAACTCAGTGATCCTCCCACCTCAGCCATCTGAGTAGCTAAGATAACAAGTATGCGTCACCACACTCAGCTAATTTTTTGTAATTTTTTAATAGAGATGGGGTTTCACCATGTTGTCCAGGCTGGTCTTGAACTCCTGGGTTCAAACGATCCTCCCACCTCAGTCTCCTGAATAGCTGGGACTGCAGGTGTATGCATGCTACCACACCTGGCTTAAATTTACTTTATTTCCTTTTTTTTTTTTTTTTTTTTAATTTTGAGACAGGGTCCTGCTCTGTCACCCAAGATGGAGGCTGGAGTGCAGTGGTGTGATCACAGCTCACTTCACTGCAGCCTTGACCTCCTGGGCTCAAGTTCAAATGATCCTCCCACCTCAACCTATCAAGTAGCTGGGACCACAGGTGTGCACCACTACACTGAGCTAATCTTTTTTGTTTTTTGTAAAGACAGGGTCCCACTATGTTGCCCAGGCTGGTTCTTGAACTCCTGGGCTCAAGTGATCCTCCCATCTCAGCCTCCCAAAGTGCTGGAATTATAGGCATGAACCATCACATCCAACCCTTAAATGTGTTAAGTTTATTAATTATCTTGCTGTCCCACAGAAGTTCTCTGTGTCCCTATTTCATCAACCCTGTGAAAAGCAGCCCTGTGCTTCATACTCTAGATTGCATCTCTCAACCTCTGCCCCATACATCTTCTACTTGGCTATCATGTGGATATAAATTAAATCCTGCGAATACTTAACATCTTATAAGATGTAGAATGCAGAAATGTAGTAAAGACCATATTTATGTGCCACTTGTCTATTGTTGCTGTTAAGAAAGGTCATGGAAGTGTGAGATCTTCCTACATCAGTTTTCCTGCATCCATTGTCCAGTTTCATAGGTTGAGAGAGAAGTTGTTACAGACAAAGCATCTTGCTTCCAGAAGCCTCAGAGACTGTATGTCACATACTGGAACATATATGCATTATTCCTGAAGATGTTTCTGGAGGCCCAACCAAGTACCACCATATTTTCAGCCTCTCCAGTGATTTGATTTTCTTTCTTTCTTTTTTTTTTTTTTTTTTTTTGAGATGGAATCTCACTCTGTCGCCCAGGCTGAAACGTAGTGGCATGATCTTGGCTAACTGCAACCTCTGCCTCCTGAGTTCAAGTGATCCTCATGCCTCAGCCTCCCTAGTAGCTGGGATTACAGGCACACACCACCATCCCTGCCTAATTTTTGTATTTTTGGTAGAGACAGGGTTTTGCCATGTTGGCGAGGCTGGTCTTGAACTCCTGGCCTCAAGCAATCCACCTGCCTTGGCCTCCCCAAGTGTTGGGATTACAGACTGAGCCACCACACTCTGCATCTCCAGTGAATGAATGAAAAGCACCTCATTTTCCATATCAAATCCTTCAAATCTTGCATCCTGGAGAGATAGTTGGTAGTTAGATTAAAGTTGTATGCAGATATCATGGCAAAAAGGATGTGTAGTCATGCTGCCATCTCAGAATTTTGATCTTTTTTTAATTTTTTAATTTTTATTTTTTGAGACAGAGTTTCACTCTTCTTGCCCAGGCTGAGTATAATGGCGCGATCCTGGTCATTGCAACCTCTGCCTCCTGGGTTCGTGATTCTACTGTCTCAGCTCCTGAGTAACTGGGATTACAGGCTCCTGCCACCACACTCGGCTAATTGAGTTTTTTGTTTTTGTTTTTGTTTTTGAGAGACTCTTGCTGTGTCTCCCAGGCTGGAGTGCAGTGGCACAATCTCGGCTCGCTGCAACCTCCACCTCCTGGGTTCAAGTGATTCTTCTGCCTCAACCTCCCAACTAGCTGGGCCTACAGCCACTTGCTACTACGCCCAGCTATTTTTTTTGTATTTTTAGTAGAGACAGGGTTTCACTATGTTGGACAGGCTGGTCTTGAACTCCTAACCTCGCTATCTGCCCACCTAGGCCTCCCAAAGTGCTTGCATTTACAGGCGTGAGCCACCGCGCCTGGCCTAATTAACAATTTTACCTAAGGGTTTTTTTTTTTTTTCCCCCTCTGTGGGCCTTAGCATTCTCCAACCTCATAAACCTCTCTTTGTGAGTCAGGAATTTGGGAAAGGCTTGGTTAGATGGTTCTGATTCAGGATATCTTATGCAGTTGCAGTCAGATAGTGGCTCAAGTTGAAACAGCAGGGGAAGGGAGCTTCTGGGGGCTGGCCAGACATCTCTCTCTTTTCACGTGGTGTATAGTCTGGGCTTCTCACAGCTTGGTGGCCTCAGAGCAGACTGCTTACATGGTGGCCAAAGACTTTAAAAGCCAACATTCCCAATTTGGTTCCTTTTTATAATTTCTATCTCAGTGTGTTTATGTTGCTTAGTGGTCAGATCAGCTAGTGATTCAACAGGATCTTGTTCCTAAACACCTGGAGCCTATAAGGTCTTGGTCTTGTACTGTTGGATCTGTGTGTTGGTAGGGAAGCATATTCAAAATTCAAGTCATTTTGAGATCTACCCTGGCTTTTACTTCCCACGAAGTCCTGTTGCATCTCTTACATATGTGTATGCAGCCTCAGGGTGGGCCATGAGTATTTGGCTAACTTGGGCCCTCTCAGGTCTACGCTGTCACACAGTGGCAGCCAGGAACACACGTCCAGCCAGTCGAGCCTTTGGCTCTTCCTGCTTACTGCCTTGGAGATCATCACTTCTATCAACAATATTGCTGCATACAAAGGAAATCAAGTGATTTTCTTTCTTCTGCGTGGAAGCTATTTTTCTCACGGCCAACACCTTCTTGCCAGAGCTTCTTCACCAACTGTGTGTGGGAGGGGATGAGAGCAGCCTCACCTGAGCCTGGAAAGTTGAGGCTATAGTGAGCTGACGTTATGCCACTGCATTCCACTGTAGGCACTGCAGCCTGGGCAACCCTGAGTTTTTTTTTCCCCCCGTCTGGAAAAAAAAAGAAAGCCACTGATTCTACTATTTTTTCCACAGAGGGGAAAAAAACCTGAAGTCCAGCAGTTTTGCAAGCATAAAAGTTGCTCAGATTGTTAAGTCCCATTGGTTAACTTCCAGAGTGCTGAAGTGGCTAGTTTTGTCAGTTTTGTCCTGTTTTATTGTTGCTTTTGCAGGAGAGGATCTCCTTACTCTTCCTTGGCCAGAAGTTCCACCCTGTACTCACCTTGTTTTATATTCAACTTTGCTTCCTCTACCTAACTTCAAAATTGGGAAGGTCCCAAGGCTCTGTCTCTGAACCTCTTTTCTTCTTCATCTACACTAGGCCTTCTCTTCCAGCCCCACAGTGTTAAATATGATTGATATACCAGTGATTCCCCATTTATGTTTCCAGGTCTCACCTCCCCCTTGAGCTTCAAGTGACTGACAGATCTGAATCTCCAACCCATCTCCACCTATGTATCCGATAGACCACTCACACTCACATAACGAAAAGTCTTTAATTTTTCCTCCAAGGCTATCTTCCCCCAATTCTAGTCTATTCACTTGTTCAAGTTCAAAACCTAGGAGTTATCCTTGACTTCTTTCCTTCCTTCACTCCCACCTCCACATCCAGTCTAAGAAATCAGATATCAAATCTGCCGGAACATAATTCCAAATTCATTCATTTTTCTCCGTCTCCACTGACAGCCTGCCTAGTCCAAGCTTCCATCATCTATTCTCTGAAGACTACAAGAGCCTCTTTTGTTCTTTCTGCTTCCATTCTTGTCCCCATATAGTCTGTTGACACAACGGCCAGAGTAATCTTTTCAAGGGCAAACCAGATCTTGTCACCTCCCATTACACCAACAATAAAATCCGTAGTTCATACTGTGGCTTATGGAGCCTTGTATTCATTCAGCGTGATCTACTAGGCTTCATGCTGTCTCTCCAACTTAATTTCCTACCATTCTTCTCTCATTCACCATTTTCCAGGCATACTGGCCTTCTCTCTATTCCTTGAACATGGGATATGCCAAACTCATTCCTGCCTCAGAGACCTAATACTATTTCAGGCTGGAAAACTCTTTTCCTGTAAGCCTTCTTGTGGCTGACACTTCTCCATGATGATCTTTTTTTATTTTTATTTTTTTTTAATTTCCAGAGTGAAGGTCTTTCTCTGTTGCCTAGGCTGGAGTGCAGTAGCACAATCACGGCTCACTGCAGCTTCAAATTTCTAGGTTCAAGGGATTCTCCCACCTCAGCCTCCTGAATAGTTAGGACTACAAGCATGCGCCACCATGCCCAACTACATTTTTGAAAATCTTTATAGAGATGTGGGTCTCCGTGTGTGTCCCTGGCTAGTCTCAAACTTGTGGAATAAAGCAATCCTCTTGCCTCAGCCTCTCAAGTTGCTGGGATTATAGTCGTGAGCCACCACAATGAGCCGTGTGATGGGCTTTACTAACTCTCCTGCCCCATCATTCTCTATCACGTACTTTGCTTGTTTTCATAGCATTTCCAATCCTCTGTCATTATCTTGCTTATTTTTTACTTTATACCCCATCTTATTTGTTCGAATGGCCCCCAGCACTAAGTGCAGTGTTGCCACAAAGCAGGTACTATAAATACATGTTTGTGGACTATGTGAGCGTACTGTCAGAGGCCAAAGAGTACATTCCAGCAGAGAGATACATTTATTTAGCAGGTACTTACCTGCCCCTGCTGTGGGTACAGTAATATACTAGATAATGGGGATACCAAGTCACAAATGACATAGTCCTTGCCCTGTTTAGTCTTTGGGAATCTGATTCTGAATATGCTTGAAACCTCATCTCTTGAACAAAACAAAATCCACAATCTCCACATGAGGACGTGATGATTGAACTCTGATACCTGGGTATTACTTTCCCCATGTGGGTTTCTCATTCTGAGAAGCCTCTGAGCCTCTTTTCTTTGGGAGGTGCGGGGAGACAGAGTTTCACTCTTGTTGCCCATGCTGGAGTGCAGTGGCACAATCTCGGCTCACTGCAACTTCTACCGCCTCCCAAGTTCAAGTGATTCTCCTACCTCAGCCTTCCAAGTAGCTGGGATTACAGGCATGCACCACCACACCTGGCTAATTTAGAATTTTTAGTAGAGATGGGGTTTTACCATGTTGGCCAGGCTGGTCTCAAACTCTTGACCTCAGGTGATCCACCTCGGCCTCCCAAAGTGCTGGGATTACATGCATAAGCCACTGCATTCAGTCACCTCTGACCTTCTTTTAAAAGCTCTAGGCCAGCTCTGTAGAGTCCCTTCTCTTGCTTTTTCTGAGCATAGCTAAGGCAGGCAAAGTCTGTCACAAAAATTTACCATTGTGAGAGAAAAATGCAGAATTAAAAAGAGATCTTTAGGGACAGAAATACAGCCCTTCTGCCTAAAAGGGCTGACATAGGTAAGATTTAGATTTTGTGAATTGTGGAGAGGCATCTTAAAAGCTCCCCACCAAGAACCTCCTTCCAGGGCATTGACTTTTTTTTTCTTGAGACGGGGGCTCACTGTGTTACCCAGGCTGGAGTACAGTGACATTAACATGGCTCACCGTAGGCTCGGCCTCCTGGGCTCAAGCAATCCTTCTGTCTCTCTCTCAGCCTCCCATGAAGCTGGGACCACAGACATGTGCCACCATCCCCAGCTAGTTTTTGGTTTGTTGGTTTCTATATAGAGACAGAGTCTCAACATCTTGCCTAGGCTGGTCTCAAATTCCTGGGCTCAATCCGTCCTCCCACCTCAGCCTCCCAAAATGCTGGGATTACAGGTGTGAGCTATCATGCCTGGCCTTGATCACTTTTTGGCCAAGACCAGGAAATTAAAATATGGGCTTGCCCTCCTCTCCCTCCCAGTTTTAGACTCTGCCTCTGCCACATATTGCCAGTGGCATGATAGAAATAATGCCTTGCGAGAGATTTTTACCTCTCCTCAAAAAGGTAAGACTGTTCTCCAGGTGCAATAATTAAGCACAGGTTAATACTATGTTTCCTACAGTGTGGCCCTTATGTAATGTGTCATGTGATTTTATTTTATTTATTTATTTTGAGATGGAGTCTAGCTCTGTCACCCAAGTTGGAGTTAGTGGCATGACCTCAGCTCACTGCGGCCTCCGCCTCCCAGTTTCAAGCAGTTCTTCTGCCTCAGTCTCCCAAGTAGCACTGGATTACAGGTGTGCGCCACCACGCCTGGCTAATTTTTGTGTTTTTAGTAGAGGCATGTTGGCCAGGCTGGTCTCGAGCTCCTAACCTCAGGTGATCTGCCCAACTCAGCCTCCCAAAGTGCTGGCATTACAGGCTTGAGCCACCACACCCAGCCCTGTTTCGTAATTTTAAATGTTTCAAAGTCAGATCAAGAGCAATGAGAAAGCATTCCCTTTTCGAGTCTTTTAGTCCTCCTGATTCTATCTGGGAAGAAGTTTCAGTTGGGTACTACCATGTCTTAAAACCTCTCAGCACAGTTTCTGTTCTCTTCTCCCTGGGGAATGCTCCAAGCCTCATTTTTATCATATTTATTTTTATTGGTATCTACTTAAGTTTATGATCTAAAGATTCCTTTTTAAAAGAAGTTCCTAAGTAAAGAAAGTTGGCATACATAAAATTATAAAATAAGTAATAGTGTAGGTGGTGTGAGAACATAGCATGAGTCATGGCAGCAGTAGGAGAGGGTGGCTGAGGTCTGCCAGTGTCCTGGTATGGCATTCCATTATTCAGTGCCTGTGTTTGAGGCAGAGTTCAAACACAGTGCTGTTGAAGTAGTGTTTGTCAACTCACTGATTTCTTATTTTCCCCTTTATAGTGGAGCACATGATCCAGAAGAACCAATGTCTCTTCACCAACACCCAGTGTAAGGTTTGCTGCGCCTTGCTTATTTCTGAGTCCCAGAAGCTGGCACATTACCAGGTATGCCATCATACTTTTAGAACTGCGTTTCTTTTCAGATCCAGTGCCAAGCCCCTCATTCTCCCTGGCTTGCATGGTGAAGTGTAATTGCTTAACCACTCAGATGTTGCCTTCATGCATGTTGGCTTGTGACTTGAAGATTGACTTAATTTCTCTGAGTCTCATCTCTCCTATCCAAATCAGGATCATTATATGTATATCTTCCCTTGCAGCTTGGCATAGCATAAAATAGGAGCTTTGGCTTTAAATAGATCTGATTTGAATCAAAACTCTGCTACTCATCTTGGGCAAGAAAATTCATCATTTTTAGACTTAGTTTTCTCATCAAATGGTCATAATTTTCTCATAGATTATTTATGAAGATTAAATTTGATAGCTGTAAAGTGCCTTGCACAGAGTAGGAACTCAAACTTCCCTCACCTCCTTCTCAAAACTTTTTGTGAGGATGAGTCAGACGAAAATCTAGTAAGTGTTTTTGAGTGCCTTCAGTATGAAGTGGCATTTAGCTATCTTTGATCTTTCTCCTGGGTTCTTGCAGAGCAAAAAACATGCCAACAAAGTGAAGAGATACCTAGCAATCCATGGAATGGAGACATTAAAGGGGGAAACGAAGAAGCTAGACTCAGATCAGGTAATACAGCTGCCATATTGAGCCTGCTTGTTTCCTGATGAAGCCAGCCAGCAGGTTGGTGCGATGAGCAAGTCAGACTGTCTCGGCTTCAGATCCCAGCCCTGTTGTGTGACTTGGGCAAATCTGTTACTTCACCAAGTCTCGATTTCTTCCTCTATAAAAATGAGGATGGTAGTATCAACTACTTTTCAAGATTTTTTCAAACTAAAATGAGGGCAGGTTTATAAAAGGCCCCTAATTCAGAGCCTGGCACATAGTAGGGACTTAGTAATGGAGCTGGTGTTACATATTACCACCTAGTGGTTTATTGGAGCAAGACAAGAGAAAGTGGAAAGAAGCCAGGCTGTTTGCTTTCTTGAGAGCCAGGGAAAAGACTAAGTTCAGCACTTGGATGTTTTGAATAAATAAGCAGAAGGAACACCTTTCCAAATGCCTCCTCTGATTGAGGGGTGATCACATATGCTTTTTGGCTCGGAAATACTATGAGCATTGTGCTGAAGCAACCCACAATCCCTCGGGAGTATCATCTCATTATGGGAAAAGAAGTTGAGCAGACTAGGGCTCCAAGCTGGCTCTGTGTCTTACTGGTCAGATAACTTTGGCCAAGTCACTTAACCTCCATGAACGTCACTCATAAAGTAGAGATAATTCCTACTTCGTAAGGGTATTGTGAGGTAAAATTTCAATTCCTAGTAGATACTCAATAAATACGAGTTTACTCTATAAACTGCTACCTCCTATTATGGTAGCCACAGGTTAGGAAGGGACTTGTTTATCTCTTCTCAAAATTCACTGGACCCCTCCCCTGGTTTCCCTTCTTCTTATTTATTTTATTTATTTATCCCTGGTTTCCCTCCTTTCTATCTGTTTCTCTAACTGTCTATTTATTTTTGAGACAGGATCTGCCTCTGTCACTCAGGCTGGAGTGCAGTAGTGCGATCATGGCTCTCTGCAGCTTCAACCTCCCAAGCTCAAGTGAATCCTCCCACTTCAGCCTCCCAGGTAGCTAGGACTACAGGCACACATCACCATGTCTGGCTAACTGGAGTGCAGTGGCTCAATCTCAGCTCACTACAACCTCTACCTCCTGGGTTCAAGCAATTCTTGTGCCTCAGCCTCCCAAGTAGCTGGGACTACAGGCGTGCACCACCATGCCCAGCTGATTTTTATATTTTTAGTAGAGACAGGGTTTCACCATGTTGGCCAGGCTGGTCTCAGACCCCTGACCTCAAGTGATCTACCTGCTTCAGCCTCCCGAAGTGCTGGGATTACAAGTGTGAGCCACTGTGCCCAGCCACCTGGCTAATTTTTAAAGCATTTTTTTGTAGAGACAGGGTTATGTTTTGTCTTGAATTCCTGGGCTCAAGCAGTCCTCCCACCTCAGCCTCCCAAAGTACGAGGAATACAGGTGTGAACCACTGCATCTGGCCCTCTTCTTATAATTTATAATTCAGAAAGGCAAAATCAACTCTATGACCCTGGGCAAGTCATTTTACATCTTTGTACCTTGGTTCCCTTAACTTCAGGATGGGTGGCTTGATGGTTCAAATGAAATTGCAGCATCTGCCCACCTCCTACCCCCTACACCACCAACAGAGAATTACCAAGCCCAAAATGTCAGTAGTGCCAAGGTTGACAAATACCTAGTAAATACCCTATTCAGATATCAGGCTTTCTCAGAGAGGTGTTAATGTAGTCTTGAAATACACGGTTTTCTAGCCTAATCATAATCAACAAGTAGAACTCAATGGGAAGCCAGATGCAGTGGCTCATGCCTGTAATCCTAGCACTTTAGGTGGCTGAGGTGGATAGATTGCTTTAGCTCAAGAGTTTGAGACCAGCCTGGGCAACATGGTGAAACCCTGTCTTTACAAAAATTAGCCAGGTGTGGTGGCATGCACCTGTAATTCAGCTATTTGCAGGGGTGAGGTGGGAGAATTACTTGAGCCCCGGAGGTGAAGACTGCAGTGAGCCAAGATCACACCACTGTACTCCAGCATGGTTGACAGAGTGAGACCCTGTCTCAAAAAAAAAAAAAAAACCACAACCCAATGGTCCATTTGTTCAGCAAACCTTGAGCATCTACTGTGTGCCAGACTCCAGCTGGGTGTGAAGGATCGGAAACAAAGATGAGTCAAATAGTCCCTGTCCCAGTGTCACACTTGAGTTCACAGAAAAGTCTCCTAAGCTAAGACACTGTCAGTTTATGGTGGCAAGTGGTATGACAGAGGTCTATTTAATGTACTCTGGGAGTACAGAAGAGGAGCAGGGTTAATTCTTCCTGGAATACACAGACAAAAGGACTTGATAGTTGTTTAGTGAATGATTTTTTTTTTTTTTTGGAATGAAAGTTCCCCAGGAGAAGAGCTGATATTTAAATTGGGTTTTGAAGGCTAAGCAGACATGTTGCTAGGCAGGAAAGGAAGAAAAAGCATTTTAGACAGCAGGAATGGACCAAGCAAAGCAAGGAAGCATCAGAGAATAAAGTGGGGGATGATGAGTACAGCCTGGGACGAAGTAGCTGAAGAAGAATCTAGAAAGTAGGTTGGGGTTAATGTGTGTTAATCCCTATTCTCTTACGGGCAGTGGGAAACCATTGAAGGTTTTCTGGCGGGGCAGTGGTGTGATCAGACCTGTGTTCTTTCCTCCAACCAGAAGAGCAGCAGAAGCAAAGACAAGAACCAGTGCTGCCCCATCTGTAACATGACCTTTTCCTCCCCTGTCGTGGCCCAGTCGCACTACCTGGGGAAGACCCATGCAAAGAACTTAAAGCTGAAGCAGCAGTCCACTAAGATGGAAGGTACTGGTTTTCCTGAGTAGTGCTATATTGGGGCTTCTCCTGTCCTCAGGGCACCATTGCCAGGGGCTCAGAGAAATGCTCACTGGGGCCACAGACTTGAAGAGGTTAAATTGCTTTTAAGAGCCCTTAAAAAACTCCAGGTAGGCCAGGTGCAGTGGCTCAGACCTGTAATCCCAGCACTTTGGGAGGCCAAGGTGAGTGGATCACCTGAGGTCAGGAGTTCAAGACCATCCTGGCCAACATGGTGAAACCTTGTCTCTACTAAAAATACAAAAAATTAGCCGGGCATGTTGGTGCACACCTATAATCCTAGCTACTCAGGAGGCTGAGGCAGGAGGATCACTTGAACGCAGGAGGCGGGAGTTGAAGTAAGCTGAGATCATGCCATTGCATTCCAGCTTGGGCAACAAGAGCGAAACTTTGTCTCAAAAACAAAACAAAAAAAACTCCAAGTAGACTCAGCTTCATTGAAATGCAGCCTCAGAATTGTGCTCACCTAGCCTCCCTTTCTTTGGTTACATGTTTTTCTTTATAGCCTGAGCTTTTGTCCTAATAATTATAACTCAGGATTGCCAGAGTCCTCCAGGCCACGCATACCATGAGAGCATTCTATCTCCTACCTCTCCCACTTCGATGTTTCAATCCCAGCATCCACCTGCCCTTATTACTGCATGTTCCAAGTTGAAAGCTAAATTCTCGTCTTTTTCACATGCTCAGGTTATGGCCTACTCACTTTAATCCTCAAAAGCTGCCTGTTCTCCTCAAGACAGGGACTTGCCTTTCAAAGCTGAATACTTCACTGCTGCTACTACTGCCCAGCAATCTGTAGCTTCCATGAATTTATTCCTAGTACAGGGACTTCTGAATAGCCCTCTTTAACTAGTCGCTGCCAGGGCTCAGCCCGCACTTTCATCTCATTAACTCCTGACTTTCTGGGGTTTTAACCTCTGCTAACTGCAATTAATTAGTCAAGAGTGAAAGTTCTTTGATGTTCATTTCATTGTTTTCTTGGTAATTTTTTTGCTTCTCTATTTTGGACCAAGAAGTAGGCTACACTATTAGTAATACTATTATCCTTTTTTAATTTACTTTTTTAGTGTTTTGGAAGGCTTTGAAGGTAGAGTGGAAAAAAATCATAATTTTTTTTTTTTTAATAGAGATGTCTTTTCACTATGTTGCTCAGGCTCGTCTTGAACTCCTGGCCTTAAGTGATCCTCCCATCTTGGCCTCCCAAAGTGCTGGGATTACAGACATGAGCCACACCTGACCACTCATAATTATACATCTATACCACACCTACATCTAGTTATCCATGGTAT
This sequence comes from Cacajao melanocephalus, assembly GCA_963573385.1. Classification (NCBI taxonomy): domain Eukaryota; kingdom Metazoa; phylum Chordata; class Mammalia; order Primates; family Pitheciidae; genus Cacajao; species Cacajao melanocephalus. The sequence goes on from CAUYLG010055699.1 coordinate 13,374, forward strand.
GAAACAGCAGAATGCAGACTCTGAAGTCACAGAGTCCCAGGTTTAAAGCCTGGCACTGTTACTTATTGTTTGTATGACTTTCTTGGTGTCTGAATTGCCTAACCTATAAAATGATAATAATACCATCTACTTCATCAGTTGTGAGGATATGATAATGTATATTAAAAACATAGGACATCCCTGGTAGTCTAGTGGTTAGGAAGAAAGAAAAAATAGAACATAGGCTGGGCATGGTGGCTCATGCCTGTAATCTCAACTTTGAGAGGCCGAGCTGGGCGGATCACTTGAGGTCAGAAGTTCAAGACCAGCCTGGCCAACACAGTGAAACCCTGTCTCTACTAAAAATATGAAAATTAGCTGGGTGTGGTGGCTCGAGCCTGTAGTCTCAGCTACTTGGGAGGCTGAGAGAGATCGCACCACTGCACTCCAGCTTGGGTGACACAGCAAGAGCCTGTCTCAAAAAAAAAAAAGAATTTTATAAGATCACAGACTAATCTTTCCGCAAATGGGAAAATTGTCTGCATTATGCCTGGTCCCTAAAACTTCATACTCAAGAGATTATTTTCCATATTCACTTTCAGCTTTTGCCACATACTGATTTGTTTTTATATAGTTGTGATCATAATTTCATGTGCTGTTTATATCCTGCTTTTACTTTTCATTTAATTTTACAGTGTAAGGACATTTCCATCTTACTACACAAGTTTATAACTATATTTCTGAAATTAAACATTTTTAAATGTAAAAGTAATAACAGGCATATGGTAGGAGATCTGGAAAATATTAGATAAATGGAAAGAAAAGTTACCCATAATTTTACCATTCACAGATAATCACTGTTAACGTTTTGGAGTACTGTTTCTCCTATAATCTTTTGTTATGTGTATGTTGTGTATATTTGTTTTATGCATAGGTTAACTCCGTGTATATGTGCATACAAACATAAAGTACTTTAAATAACCTTAATGTTTTTATAAAAACAATGCATACTCATTATGAATAATTCCAGTTTAAACAATTGCAGGCTGGGCACAGTGGCTCATGCCTGTAATCCCAGCACTTTGGGAGGCTGAGGTGGGCGGATCACAAGGTCAGGGGTTCAAGACTAGCCTGGCCAACATAGTGAAACCCCATCTCTACTAAAAATACAAAAATTAGCTGGGCATGGTGACACGCGGTTGTAGTCCCAGCTACTCAGGAGGCTGAGGCAAGAGAATAGCTTGAACCTGGAAGGCAGAGGTTGCCATGAGCCGAGATCGTGCCACTGCACCCCAGCCTGGGTGACAGAGTGAGACTTTGTCCCCCCCAAAAAAAAGAAAAAAATAATTGCAAAAGTAAAACATTACCCAAATCCTACCACCAAGAGAGAAACACTATTAATATTTTGGTGATGTTTCAAAATACCATTATATACGTATGGAGTACACATGTGGGTTTTTTTGTTTTGTTTTTGTTTTTTTAAAACGAAGTCTCACTCTGTCACCCAGGCTGGAATGCAGTGGCACTATCTGGGCTCACTACAACCTCCGCCTCCCGGGTTCAAGCAGTTCTTCTGCCTCAGCCTGCCAAGTAGCTGGGATTATAGGCACACGCCACCATACCCAGCTAATTTTGATATTCTTTAGTAGAATCAGGGTTTCACTATTTTAGCCAGGCTGGTCTTGAACTCCTGGCTTCAAACAATGGTCTTACCATGTGAGGTGTGTACAGTTGCCTTTTTTTTTTTTTTTTTTTTTTTTTTGAGACGGAGTCTCCCTGTTTTGCCCAGGCTTTAGTGAAGTGTCCTGATCTCGGCTCACTGCAACCTCTGCCACCTGGGTTCAAGCAGTTCTGTCTCAGCCTCCCGAATAGCTGGGATTATAGGCGCACACCACCACACCCGGCTAGTTTCGTTTTTTTAGTAGAGATGGGGTTTCACTATGTTGGTCAGGCTGGTCTCAAACTCCTGACCTCAGGTAATCCACCCGCCTCGGCCTCCCAAATTGCTGGGATTACAGGCATGAGCCACCGTGCCTGGCCTAATCTTTGTATTTTTAGTAGAGATGGGGTTTCATCATGTTGCCCAGGCTGGTCTCTGACTCTGGACCTCAGGTGATTCACCTGCCTCTGCTTCCCAAAGTGCTAGGATTACAGGCGTGAGCCACCATGCCTGGCCATACAATTGCCTTCTATACATTTTATATTTAATATGATATTTTTATTTCCCCTTGTTATTGAAAACTTCCTTATAAGCATTTTTGGTGACTGCATCATACCACATTTAACATTCCTCTAATGCTGAACATTTAATCTCTCCACTTTTTTCGTGTTACAGATAACACTACAGTGAACATCTCTGTAGAACACTTTATCATATTTCAGGTTATTTTCTGAGAAAGGACTCTATAGCTCTCATTTTATTGAATGTGCATTAAATAGTTCTTCTAGACTTACTACCCTTTCACCACTGATGCTTCTCTTCAGTGTCTTAAAGAATGACTTTTTTCTCTTAAAAACCATTATACCTCTTTTCTAATGTTAAAAATCTACATTCATTTTAGAAAAGTTGGAAAATAGTAGGCTGGGTTTGATGGCTCATGCCTGTAATCCCAGCACTTTGGGAGGCCAAGGGGGTGGATCACCTGAGGTCAGGAGTTCGTGACCAGCCTGACCAACATGGTAAAACCCCATCTCTACTAAAAATACAAAAATTAGCCAGGCATGATGGCGCATGCCTGTAATCTCAGCTACTTGGGAAGCTGAGGCAGGAGAATCTCTTGAACCTGGGAGGTAGAGGTTGCAGTGAGCCAAGATCACACCATTGCACTCCAGCCTGGGCAACAAGAATGAAACTCCGTCTCAAAAAGAAAGGGGGGCTGGGTGCGGTGATTCATGCCTGTAATCCCAGCACTTTGGGAGGCCACGGTGGGCAGATCACCTGAGGTCAGGAGTTCAAGACCAGCCTGACCAACATGGAGAATCCCTGTCTCTACTAAAAATACAAAATTAGCCAGGTGTGGTGGTGCATGCCTATAATCCCAGCTGCTTGGGAGGCTGAGGCAGGAGAATCACTTGAACTCAGGAGGCAGCGGTTGCAGGGAGGCAAAGGTTATAGTGAGCCGAGGTCACACCATTGCACTCCAGTCTGGGCAACAAGAGCAAAACACCATCTCAAAAAAAAGAAAAGGAAAAGTTGGAAAATAGTGAAACACACTCTACTCTCTATGCTTTTGATCTTTTCTTCCACGTAATCACCTATATATTTTTTGTTGTTGTTCTATAAAATCGAGGACATAGGCTGGGCACGGTGGCTCACGCCTGTAATCTCAGCACTTTGGGAGGCCAAGGTGGGTGTATCACTTGAGGCCAGGAGTTCCAGACCAGCCTGGCCAACATGGTGAAACCTGGTCTCTACTAAAAAATATAAAAATTAGCTGGGCATAGTGGCGCATGCCTGTAGTCCTAGGTACTTGGGAGGCTGAGGCAGGAGAATCACTTGAACCCGGGAGGCGGAGGTTGCAGTGAGCCAAGATCGTACCACTGCACTCCAGCCTGGCAACAGAGTGAGACTCTGTCTCAAAAAAAAAACTTGAGGACATAAGAAGCAGATTGATATGTAACTTGAGTTTTTTTTGTTGTTGTTTTTGAGATGGAGTCTTGCTCTTTTTGCCCAGGCTTGAGTGTAATGGCACGATCTCGGCTCACTGCAACCTCTGCCTCCCGGGTTCAAGTGATTCTCCTGCCTCAGCTTCCCAAGAAGCTGGGATTACAGGCATTCACCATCACACCCCAGTAATTTTGTATTTTTTTGGTAGAGACCAGGTTTTACCATGTTGGCCAGGCTGGTCTCAAACTCCTGACCTCAGATGATCTGCCCTCCTCAATTTTCCAAAGTGCTGGGATTCCAGGCATGAGCCACCACTCCTGGCCCGTAATACGCTTTTTTTACACTTAACACCACAAACAGAATATTTTCTCATATTATAAAATATTCTACAACATGTACATTACTTTTTTAATGACTTGCTGAAACAAAATCAACAGGCAGAGAAATTGAGATTTCCTATACTGGAAAACCATTGTGGGAAAGGCCAGCAAATTTCTTCTGGCTTGCCCCAAATCCTCAAAACTTCCCCAATTGAAGTGGTATGGATGTGGAAGAGCATCTGAGCTATCTCATCTGAGAGTCCTGCTGAGTGAGTCCCATCCCTCCTCCACCACTGGTGGGGGCTTCTGGGCCCCACACTTTTTTTTTTTTTTTTTTTTTTTGAGATGGATTCTCGTATGTCACCAGGCTGGAGTGCAGTGGTGCGATCTCAGCTTACTGCAACCTCCTCCTCTTGGGTTCAAGCAATTCTCCTGCCTCAGCCTCCCAAGTAGCTGGGACTAAAGGTGCATGCCATGTATTTTTAGTAGAGACGGGGTTTCGCTATGTTGACCAGGCTGGTCTCAAACTCTTGACCTTGTGATCTGCCTGCCTCGGCCTCCCAAAGTGCTGGGATTACAGGCATGAGCCACTGTGCCTAGCCTGGGCCCCACATTTTTAAAGCAATAGTTGTTAGGTTGACACCATTCCAGCCACATGGACTTGTTAGTGAGTTGTGGCATCCACTTTATGAGGCAGCAGCGCAGCCCACAGTCATCATCAAGACGTAGGTTGATGCACAAGAGGCTCACATGTATGCCCACACCAGGCTCTGATTAACTGAATTCATTGACCAGAATCAGGGATATTTTCTGAAGGTGAAAATATGAGCTATAGCCTTTAGGTCTTCTTGCCACACTCTGGCAGCCTAGCATAGCAGAGAGAGCATAGGCTTTAGCCTCACAGACCTAGCTTCACTCACTAACTGGGTCACCTTGGGCAAATCACTTCACTCATCTGAGCCTCAGTTTTTCTGCATAATGTAGCAAAGTGATACCTATCTCATTGGGGTAGTTCTGAGGACCGAAGGAGAAAATGTATGTACAAAACACATAACTAAATGTTAACAGTCCTCTTCTCTCCCTACTCGGCCTATAATGCAGTGTAGCCTAAAAGGCATCCCTAGTATGGTTACCTTTTCTTTTCTTTTTTTGAGACACAGTCTCCCCCTGTTGCCCAGGCTGGAGTGCAGTGGGGCCATCTTGGCTCACTGCAACCTCCACCTCCTAAGTTCAAGCAATTCTCCTGCCTCAGCTTCCCAAGTAGCTGGGATTACAGGTGTGTGCCACCACACTCAGCTAATTTTTTTGTATTTTTTTTAGTAGAGGTGGGGTTTCACCATGTTGGCTAGGCTGATTTCAAACTCCTGACCTCAGGAGATCCTCCCGCTTCAGCCTCCCAATGTGCTGGGATTACAGGCATGAGCTACCAGGCCTGGCCGCATGGTTACCTTTTCTAAATGACCCTGTATGAGCTACAGGAACTCAAGCCTCAATTTCTATATCTATACATTGGTTCCCAGTTCTGCAACTGTGTTACTTTGAGGATGAGAATTAAACTCCCAAACTTGTTATCCCACTTGTTGTGAAGTTCTGAGAAATGCTGAAGTATCCCTGCAAGAGTACAAGTAGCATCTAGTCTTTTGTCATTTGGCAATTTGATAGGAGAAGTTCAGAGTCTCCTAAGAATATGAGAAAATCAGGATTTGTGTGCTTACTAAAGTAGTTAAAGCTGCTCAATGAAATAGCCAGTCTTTGGGCTCCCTCAAATCTTCCCAGTTTTCCCAATTAGAGAATGCATTCACTATGCGATTCACATAGGCAGTGCCACATCTGCAAGTGGGATTAACTGGTGACACAGCCTCTCTTTCTATTCAGCATACTCAAAAGTCTGGCACCTTCTGGGTTTTTTCATTGTTTCTGTTTGAACTCTCTCACCGCAGCTCTGTCGAAACGCCTTACAAATCCTTTCCTTATGGCCTCCACCTTAGCCTTGCACCAGAATAGAGAGATGATAGACCCAGACAAGTTCTGCAGCCTCTGCCATGCGACTTTCAACGACCCTGTCATGGCTCAACAACATTATGTGGGCAAGAAACACAGAAAACAGGAGACCAAGCTCAAACTAATGGCGCGCTATGGGCGGATGGCGGACCCTGCTGTCACTGACTTTCCAGGTGAGGGGGCCTCGCTCACAAACCAGAGCTGGACCAGGCCTTGGCCATTGGGGCTCTCTGGACCAGCCGATGTTGTAGTTTTCCTCCCTAGGTCTTGTAAGTAGGGTTTGCAAACTCAGATGCCTACAGAAGCCAGATGAGAAATTTAAATGAGTGAGAGCCAGGAGGGGGATGTGGACAGCTGAAGAGTGAATGCCACTCCTAATCAGTTGTAGATGGTTGTTGCCGTATCTTTCAGGTTTTCAAAAGACTCTGGAAAGCCAGATTTATATAGAAATCCTGCTGATTTTTAAATGTGTAACTAAAAATGTTTAAGCTCAGCCAGGCATGGTGGCTTATGCTATAATCCAAACACTTTGGGAGGCCAAGGTAGGAGGATCGCTTGACCCCAGGAGTTCGAGACCAGCCTGGGCAACATAGCAAGACCCCACCCATTTCTACTAAAACTTAAAAATTAGCTGGGCATGGTATCACATGTCTGTAGTTCCAGCACCTTGGGAAGGCTGAAGTGGGAGGATAACTTGAGCCCAGGAGGTCAAGGCTGAAGTAAGCTATGTTTGTGCCACTGCATTTCAGCCTGAGTGAGAGCCAGACCATGTTTCAAAAAAAATTTTTTTTTTTTTTTTTAGATGGAGTCTCACTCTGTCTCCCAGGCTGGAGTGCAGTGGTGTGATCTTACTTCACTACAACCTCTGCCTCCTGGGTTCAAGTGATTCTCGTGCCTCAGCCTCCTGAGTAGCTAGGATTACAGGCATGTGCCACCCTGCCTGGCTAAGTTCCGTCTAATTGTTTTTGTATTTTTAGTAGAGACAGGGTTTCACCATGTTGGTGAAGTTGGTCTTGAACTCCTGACCTCAAGTGATCCACCCACCTTGGCCTCCCAAAGTGCTGAGATTTACAGGTGTGAGATTCTGATCTAATCTGCCTGTAATTCCAGCTACTTGGGAGGCTGAGGCAGGAGAATCACTTGAACCCAGGAGGCAGAGGTTGCAGTGAGCTGAGATCATGCCACCGTACTCCAGCGTGGGAGACAAAGCGAGACTCTGTCTAAGCCACCTACACCCGGCCAAAGAAAAAAAAATTATTTTTGAACCCTATGTAAGTCAAACCTGTCTACAAGCCAGATTTGGGCCAAGGACCATCAGCAGATTAGATCAGAACCTCATGTTCTGATAGTTCTTACTTTATACCTCCACAAAGGTGAAACCCTGAGAGAGAAAAGGTTGCTTCCTATCAGCAGAATTTAGACCCCTAGATTAAAACTTTGCCTCCCCCATTCTCTGGTTGTGGTTATATTAAAGAGATACTGGTACCAAGAAAAACCGCTAAAATTGTACATACACATGGTCCCCAACTTCCTGTGGTCCAACTTTATGATTTTCCAACTTTATGAAGGTGTGAAAGCTATAGATGTTCAGTAGAAACTGTACTTCTCTTGCACTGATAGACAACAATTTGTAATCGATTTATCCGGATGTAACCCCATTGTAAGTCAAGGAACTTCTGTAGAGAAAGAGAGAAAGCATGGAAATCTTCTCTTGACTTGCAGGATCCATTCACCATTCATTGGTAAAGGATGAATTCCTTGCTTTTATCTTTTTTTCTTCTTTTTTTTAAGAGACAGGGTCTCTCTATGTTGCTTAAGCTGGTCATGAACTCTTGGGCTCAAGTGATCCTCCTACCTTGGCCTCCCAGAATGCTGTGATTACAGGCATGAACCACTACACCCAGCCTGCTTTTATTAAGTATGCATTTAAATCTTGCTCAAAGTATTTGTGTATTTTGGTGCTTTTAATGCTGTTTTAAAATGAATATTCCTGGGCCTGTTGCGGTGGCTCATGCCTATAATCCCAGCACTTTGGGAGGCCAAGGCAGGTAGATCACAAGATCGGGAGTTCAAGACCAGCCTGGCCAAGATGGTGAAACCCCATCTCTACTAAAAATACAAAAATTATCTGGGCGTGGTGGCGGGCGCCTGTAACTACTTGGCTCGCTGAGGCAGGGAATAGCTTGAACCCGGGAGGCAGAGGTTGTAATGAGCCCAGATCACACCATGCGCTCCAGCCTGGGTGACAAATAGAGCAAGACTCTGTCTCAAAATCTAAATAAAATAAAATAAACATTCCTTAAAGTTGACTGGAAAGGTGGTCTTCCTTATTTTGAGACTGAGTCTCACTCTGTCACCCAGGATGGAGTGCAGTGGCGTGATCTTGGCTGACTGCAACATCCACCTCCCAGATTCAAATGATTCTCCTGCCTCAGCCTCCCAAGTAGCTGAGACTACAGGCACATGCTACCACACCTGGCTAATTTTTATATTTTTAGTAGAGATGGGGTTTCACCATGTTCACCAGGCTGGTCTCAAACTCCTGACCTTGGGTGATCCGCCCACCTTGGCCTCCCAAAGTGCTGGGATTACAGGGGTGAGCCACCATGCCCCACCGGTCTTCCTAATTTTTTAACATTTAACTTTAAATATATTGTAACTCATCAGGATCTTTTTATAAAATCACCAACTTCACACTTAGGGGAAAAATTTAAATGTAGGGACCATTTCTAATACATTAAGGGTAATTTAAAAAGACCTGGAAGAAGTTCAGTCTTCATGAATATTATACTGTTAAGAGAGGAAAAAAGGCGGGGCATGGTGGCTCACGACTGTAATTGCAGCACTTTGGGAGGCCAAGGTGGGTGGATCTATGAGGTCAGGAGTTCGAGACCAGCATGACCAACATGGTGAAACCTCATCTCTACTAAAAATACAAAAATTAGCCAGGCGTGGTAGCATGTGCCTGTAATCCCAGCTACTTCCAAGGCTGAAGCAGGAGAATCGCTTGAACCCAGGAGGCAGAAGTTGCAGTGAGCTAAGATCATGCCACTGCACTCCAGCCTGGGAGACAAAGTGAGACTCTGTCTAAAAAAAAAAACAACAAAAAAAAAATTCACCTTGATGATAGTTTTGCTCACATGTATTCTTGTTTGCTATGAATTCATTGGGAGAAAATATTTACTGCCTTTTTACTGTACATTCCAATTGTATTCATAAAACATTTCAAAATCTATGTGTATTTTAACATTTTTGTGACATACTAACACATTTTTAGAATATACTAGTCCCTGCCTAATCCACAGGGGATACGTTCCAAAACCCCCCGTGGATGCCTGAAATGGCAGATAATACAAAACCCTCTCTATATACTATGTTTTTCTATCTGAGAACCAAGTTGGCTAAGGGACTAATGAGAAGATAGCATATACAGTATGGTGAACAAAGGGATGATTCACATCCTGAACAGGGCAGAATGGGATAGCCTGAGATTTCATCACTCTACTCAAAATGGCCAGTACTTTAAAAAACTTGTGAATTGTGGCCTGGCGCGGTGGCTCACGCCTGTAATCCCAGCACTTTGGGAGGCCGAGGCAAGTGGGTCACCTGAGGTTGGGAGTTCGAGACCAGCCTGATCAAGATGGAGAAACCCCATCTCTACTAAAAATACATGGTGGTGTATGCCTGTAATCCCAGCTACTCAGGAGGCTGAGGCAGGAGAATTGCTTGAACTCGGGAGGCGGAGGTTGCGGTGAGCCGAGACCACGCCATTGCACTTCAGCCTAGGCAACAGGAGCGAAACTCTGTCTCAAAAAACAAACAAAACAAAACTTGTGAATTGTGTATTTCTGGAATTTTTAATTTTTAATTTATTTATTTATTTGTTTATTTTTGAGTTAGGGTCTTGCTCTGTCACCCAGGCTGGAGTGCAGTGGCACAGTTATGGCTCACTGAAGTCTCAACCTCTCAGGCTCAAGCATCCCTCCTACCTCAGCCTCCCAAATTGCTTAACTACAGGTGTGCGCCACCACATCCAGCTACTTCTTTATTTTTTGTAGAGCCAGAGTCTCGCCATGTTGCCCAGGCTGGTCTCAAACTCCTGGGCTCAAGCGATCTACCCATGTTGGCCTCCCAAAGTGCTGGGATTACAGACATGAGATACCATGCCCAGTGTGACTTTTCTCTCTCTCTCTCTCTTTCTCTTTTGAGATGGGGTCTTGCTCTGTCACCCAAGCTCTAGTGCAGTGGTGTGATCTAGGCTCACTGCAACCTCTGCCTCCCGGGTTTAAGCAATTTTCCTGCCTCGGCCTCCCAAGTAGCTGGAACTACAGGCTTGTGCAACCATGCCCGGCTAATTTTTTTATATTTTTAGTAGAGACGGGGTTTCACTGTGTTAGCCAGGATGGTCTCGATCTCCTGACCTCATGATTCACCCGCCTCGGCCTCCCAACGTGCTGGGATTATAGGCGTGAGCCACCGTGCTCGGCCACAGATTTTTTTTTTTTTTTGAGACAGAGTTTTGCTCTTGTTGCCCAGGCTGGAGTGCAGTGGTGTGATCTTGGCTCACTGCAACCTCTGTCTTCTGGTTTCAAGCTATTCCCCTACCTCAGCCACCCAAGTAGCTGGGATTATAGGTGCCCACTACCTTGCCCAGCTGATTTTTGTATTTTTAGTAGAATTGGGGTTTCACCATGTTGGCCAGGCTGGTCTCGAACTTTTGACCTCGTGATCTGCCTGCCTCGGCCTCCCAAAGTGCTGGGATTACAGGCACGAGCCACTGCGCCTGGCGGCATTTTTTATTTCATATTTTTGGACTGCAGTTGACCACAGATAACTGAAACCATAGAAAGCAAATCTGCAGATGGTGAGTAGGGTATGCTGGCAGTGCTACTGTAATAATTGCATAATATAATCTATTACTCCAGAACAGAAAGACCTCAAGAGAAGTTAACTAATTCACTTTACAATTTCTGGGTAAAATCTGGTTCTCTAAATTAAGAAATAGAGTAGCTTCTTTATGGTAACGATAACTTTCTGAAAAGTATACAGTTGTATTGAAATTTTACTAATATGTAGATTTTGCTACATATTACTATTACATATAATGTTTACTAATACGTAGTTTTTTTGTTTGTTTTTTTTTTTTTTTGAGACTGAGTCTCGCTCTATTGCCCAGGCTGGAGTACAGTGGTACGATCTTGATTCACTGCAACCTCTGCCTTCTGGGTTCAAATGATTCTCCTGTCGAAGCCTTTGAGTATCTGGGATTATAGACGCCCGCCACCACACCTGGCTACTTTTTGTATTTTTAGTAGAGATGGGGTTTCATCGTGTTGGCCAGGCTGGTCTCGAACACCTGACCTCAGGTGATCCGCCCGCCTCATCCTCGCAAACTGCTGGGATTACAGGAATGAGCCACTGTACCCGGTGCTAATATGTAGATTTTTGTGAGACTTCATATAGCTATCCCTGAAATTTGGGGCACTAAGAGAACTTGAGAAAGTTACTTCATAAATGCGTGGAAACTGGAAATTGATTGTATATCTTTGGTAATAAAAAGGTAATGTCAGTGTTTTCAACAGAAAATATTGACCCTGAGTCACAAAATAAAGAATCTGGTCCCAAAGTCCCATACCGTAATAATGATTATAAACATCCTGATGTCCAGTCTAGAAAGACTTGGTAGAGTAAAAATATTACCTTGCTTTTCCAAAGGTTCTGTTTCCCTTTTCTTGACATAAATTTGGCCCTGTTGAGTCCTTTTTAATTTGAATGAGCAAAGTATCTCCCCCTGCCTCAGGAATAACTTACTGATTAAAATAAAAAACTAGGGCCGGGCGCAGTTGCTCATGCCTGTAATCCCAGCACTTTTCGAGGCCAAGGTAGGCAGATCACTTGAGGTCAGGAGTTCAAGTCCAGCCTGGCCAACATGGTGAAACCCCGTCTCCATTAAAAAAAAAAAAAAACAAAACAGAAATTTGGCTGGTTGCGGTGGCTCACACCTATAATCCCAGCACTCTGGGAGGCTGAGGCAGGTGATCACTTGAGGTCAGGAGTTTGAGACCAGCCTCACCAACATGGCAAAACCCCGTCTCTACTAAAAATACAAAAATTAGCCAGGTGTGGTGGCACACACCATTACCCAGCTACTCCAGAGGCTGAGGCACAAGAATCGCTTGAATGGGAGGTTGCAATGAGCTGAGATCTCACCACTGCAGTCCCACCTGGGCAAAAAAGCTAGACTCCGTCTCAAAAAAAAAAAAATTAGCTGGGTGTGGTGGCATGCACTTGTAGTCCCAGCTGCTCGGGAGGCTGAGTCAGGAGAATCACTTGAACCTGGTTGCAGTGAGCTGAGATCATACCACTGCACTCTAGCCTGGGTGACAGAGCGAGACTTCGTCTCAAAAAAAGTAAAAATAAAAAATTAATACTTAATGGAATGTTCATTTTATGCTAATTATTTCAAGTTTTTAAATACATAGAGGAAAATGTTATAGAAAGACCTCTGTCTCTGGTTGGGCGTGGTGGCTCACGCCTGTAATCTCAGCACTTTAAGAGGCCGAGGAGGGTAAATCACCTGAGATCAAGAGTTCGAGACCAGCCTGGCCAACCTGGTTAAACCCTATCTCTACTAAAAATACAAAAAATTAGCTGGGCATGGTGACAGATGCCTGTAACCCGAGCTACTCTGGAGGTTTAGGCAGGAAAATCACTTGAGCCCTGGAGGCAGAGGTTGCAGTGAGCCAAGATCGCACCATTGCACTCTAGCCTGGGCAACAAGAGTGAAGCTCTGTCTCAAAAAAAAAAAAAAAAAGAGTGCTCGCTTTGGCAGCACATAAACTAAAATTGGAACGATACAGAGAAGATCAGCATGGCCCGTGCGCAAGGATGACACGCAAATTCATGAAGGGTTCCATATTTTAAATAAAAAAAAGAAAGACCTCCGTCTCTTTCTCTAAGTTTCTTTTTTTTTCTCTTTTTTTGGTTCTTATGTAGAACAAATAAAGACTCTAAAACTAATTTGCATATTATCAACTTGAAATGCAGGTAGCAATCACGCCAAATAACATGACTTTAAAATCGGGTGTTCTTGGTCAGGTGTAGTGGTTCACGCCTGTAATCCCAGCAGTTTGGGAGGCTGAAGTAGCTGCATCATTTGAGGTCAGGAATTCAAGACCAGCCTGGCCAACATGCTGAAACCCTGTCTGTACTAAAAATACAAAAAAATTAGCCAGGCATGTTGGTGCACACCTGTAATCCCAGCTACTCAGTAGGCTGAGGCAGGAGAATCACTTGAGCTTGGGAGATCGAGCCACTGCACTCCAGTCTGGGCAACAGGGTAAGACCCTGTCTAAAAAAAAAAAAAAAAAAAAAAAAGGAAAAAGAAAAATCAGATGTTCTACACCATCGCTTTGGGGTCATAGATTTTCAAGAGGACTTGGTATTGAAGAAAATCAATACTTTTTTTAATTTAAAAAAAAAAACTAGGCTGAGGGGCCAGGGGTATTATATGCCCTTTTGATCTCCACACATCCCTATAAATAGATACAATTTCTATCACTTCACAAATAAAGAGGTTGAGACTCAGAGTGACTGGTTCAAGTTCATACAGCTGATAAGACCTTGATGTTAGTAAATGTTGACATCAGTATGGGCCTTTAGCTCTGTGTGGCTCCAAACCTTACACTCCTTCCTCCTGCTTCCAGCTCTGAGCATACTTGGCAGGAGGCTTTCCAAGTATAGGATGTCTAACAGATGCACTGAGCCTCGCTCTGTCCCCCTTTTTACTCACAGAGGTGGGCTATTGACCTAGAATATGCAGGCAGTGACTTCAACTGACAAGGATTCTACCTTGGCAAAGAATTTAGGTGTTTTTGTTTTTGTTTTAGTAGAGACAGGGTTTTGCCGTGTTGGCCAGGCTTGTCTGGAACTCCTGGCCTCAAGTGATCCACCTGCCTCGGCCTCCCAAAGTGCTGGGATTACAGGCATGAGCCACCAAGCCCGGCCTATTTACGTTTGTTAACAGCTTGACTTCTCCCTGCTGGCTTTGTTCAAAGCCATTCATTCATTTAGTTCATTCATTTAGTCAAGTCATCTAACACTTACTGATAAGTACTGTAGTCCAGGGCTTGGGCTAGGTGCTCTCACATTTAATTACTTGATTTAATCCTGACATTAACTCTGTTGAGCAACTTTGATTACCCCATTTTACAGATGAGGATATTAAAACCAGAAAGATGAAGTGATTTGCCCAGGATTCCACTCTAAAGAGTAACAGAGTCAGAACCCACATTGAAACCTGGGTCTAGTTCTGTGTTGGATCCAGCGAATAGTTCCAGAGGGTCCCTGACAAGTGTCTCATGGCAAGTATGGATCTATTGTAAGATTACCCAGGGTGTCCAGATGCCACCAGGGGCAAATGCATCATCTACCAAGCAAATCAAATAAGCTTTAGAGTGGTTTTATACTCCAGGCTTGCATTTCTGTGATATTTACCCAAGAAGGCCAGAACCAAAACCTACATATCATTCAGGCAAATCCTTCTTGCCCCCAGAGCATTGAATGTCACCTCCAGGTTACTGAAATCCTCTGTTTCACCCCATCACTTTCCCTAATAGGGTCTTGTCTCCCATTCAGTAAAGCTGCTTTCTGAGCCCCATGCTGATCTCCCAGTTTCTTCAGCCCTTATATACAGGACAAGTGCTCAACTCTTAACGAAATTCATAGTAAGTATTTGTTGGACTTTTACCTAACACGTGCCAGGCACTGTGGTATATATGTAGCAAACAAGACAGGTATTGTCTATGTTCTTATGGAGCTTATAGTCTAGCACAGAACACAGGCATTGAGCAAATAGTTACAACTGTGACAGGCTTTAGAAAGAGACAAATGCAAGACTGTGGGCACATAAAATGAGGGGAGATAACTTAGTTGGGGGAGCAGGGATCAAGAAAGTCCCTCCAGAGGGCAGGTGGGCTAGTGTGGATACATAGTGATGCAGAGGAGATGAGCAGGCATCCACTTGTGACTTTGTGGGTCATGTTAGGGAGGTGAGCTTTTACCCTAAGAGCACTGGGAAGCCGTTGCCGGTTTGAGCGTTATGGGCAGATCATCCTGGTTCCAATGTGAAAAGGTTTGGAGCCTGGGCAACATGGCAAAACCCCATCTCTACAAAAAAATACAAAAATTATCCA
This sequence comes from Cacajao melanocephalus, assembly GCA_963573385.1. Classification (NCBI taxonomy): domain Eukaryota; kingdom Metazoa; phylum Chordata; class Mammalia; order Primates; family Pitheciidae; genus Cacajao; species Cacajao melanocephalus. The sequence goes on from CAUYLG010055699.1 coordinate 28,475, forward strand.
GGTGTGGTGGTGCATGCCTGTGGTTCCAGCTACTCTGGAAGCTGAGGTGGGGGGATTGCTTGAGGCTGGGAGGTTAAGGCTGCAGTGAGCTATGTTCACGCCACTGCACTCCAACCTGGCAACAGAGCGAGACCTTGTCTCCAAAAAAAAAAAAAAAGTTTGGAAAGGTTTGGAATAGGGTGAAAGGGTAGTGGAGGAAGACCAGCTATGAGGTTATAGGAGTAGTTCATAGTAGAAAAGTTTGGACTAATTTAACAGCGGAGAGGATGGACAGACATAAAGGGATTCAAGAGATATGCAGGAAGTAGAATTGTCAGGACTTGGCCATCAAAGGTGGAAGATGAAAGAAAGGAAGAAGTCAGGGATGATGCCCAGATTTAATCTTAAGCAAATAGGTTTCATTAGCTAGAGTTATAAGGTGCCTGTGAAACATCAAGAGATGTTAAAGAGGCAGTTGGATATACAGGTCTAGAGCTCAAAGGAGAGATCTGGATTAGAGAAATTTATGTTTTTATCATATTAGGTGGATCCATATGAAATTGTCATTTTTATAGGTTAGAAACTATTGACTTGGCCAGGCGCCATGTGATCCCAGCACTTTGGGAGGCTGAGGCAGGCAGATCACGCGGTCAGGAGTTCGAGACCAGCCTGGCCAACATGGCAAAACCCCATCTCTACTAAAAATACAAAACTTAGCCAAGCATGGTGGCACAAGCCTGTAATCACAGCTACTCAGGAGGCTGAGGCAGGAGAATTGCTTGAACCTGGGAGGTGGAGATTGCAGTGACCCAAGATCACACCACTGCACTCCAGCCTGAGCAAGACGCCGTCTTGGAAAAAAAAGAAAAAACTGTTGACTATTGATAATTTTGTTTTAACCTAATAGATGGTAATTAAGTCATGTAAATGAATGAGATATCTTGGACAGTTTAGAGAGAAAAGAACAGAGGGTCTAAGATTGAACCCTGTAGACATTCTGCCACATGCTGCAACATGGATGGAACTTGAGGACATTGTGCTAAGTGAAATAAGCCAGTTACAAAAGGACAAATACTGTATGACTTCACATAAATGAAGTACCTAGAGTAGTCAAACTCAGAAAGTAGAATGGTGCTTGCCAGGGGCAGTGGGAAGTGGGCAGTTGTTGTTTAATGGGTACAGAGTTTCAGTTTTGCAAGATGAAAAAGCTCTAGAGATTACTTATACAACAGTATGAATATACTTAACACCGATGACCTATACATTTAAAAACGGCTTAAGTAATAAATTGTGTATTTTACCACAATTTAAAATAACCCCCTGGGTGCGGTGGCTCACATCTGTAATCCCAGCACTTTGGGAGGCTGAGATAGTCGGATCACTTGAAGTCAGGAGTTCAGTCAGCCTGGCCAACATGGTGAAACCCCATTTCTACTAAAAATACAAAAAAATTAGCTGAGCATGCTAGTGCACGCCTGTAATTCCAGCTACTCGGGAGGCTGAGGGAGGCTTGAGAATTGCTTCAACCAGAGAGACGAAGGTTGCAATGAACCAAGATCATTCTACTGCACTCTAGCCTGGGTGACAGAGCAAGACTCTACCTCAAAAAAAAAAAAAGTGTAGCATGCTGAAAGCCAAGGAAGGGCTGTGAGAGTCTGAAGAAGGCAGGAGGCACCAGTTCTGTCATGTATTCTTTGAGAGATCAAATATGAAGAGGCCTAATGAACATCCATTTTGTCCATTAAATTTATTTTTTTATTTTTATTTTTTTTTTTGAGACTGAGTCTCACTCTATTGTCCAGACTGGAGTACAGTGGTACAATCTCATCTTGCTGCAATCTCAGCCTCCCAAGTAGCTGAGATTACAGGCGTACACCACCACGCCCGGCTAATTTTTGTGTTTTTAGTAGAGACAGGATTTTGCCATGTTGGTCAGGCTGGTCTCAAACTCCTGACCTCAAGCAGTCTGCCCACCTCAGCCTCCGAAAGCGCTGGGATTACAGGCATGAGCCATCACGCCTGGCCTGTCCATTAAATTTAAATGCATGGAAGCCACCATTGGCCTGGGAAAGTGTGTGTGTGTGCATGTGTAATGGGGTAGGTTACAAAGGGGTTGAGAGGCAGGGAAATGCAGAAGCAAGTGTAGATAGCTCTTTCAAGAGGTGTGGCAGCAAAAGGGAGGAGAGGAGAAAGGTAGTACCTAGAAAGGGAAATGGGATGAAAGACCAGACAGCTTGAGACAAGTGGCGTTCTTCTGCTCTTGGTGCTTTCCTAAATAAGCCACATGTTTAAAAAGCAACTGTGGTGACTTCATAAAATCACATAGGCAAAACAGAACACCAGACATGTAAAAACAAGCAGATGGAAATTTATTACTGTGTAAACAGAACAAATCTATCTTTTTAGAAGCACCAGTAATTCTCCAATTGCCCCCAAGTAATTATTTGAATTCAGCTTACAGATAAGCAAATAGTGTGCTGAGATCTTGTACCTCGCAGGGGGCATAGCAGCGTCCGGAGACTTGCAGTGTAGAAGGAGAAACAGGGGCTTCACAGTCAGATCAGAGGGCAAGTCCCAGTTCTGACACCAGGAAAACCACTGTACCTCTCTGAGCCTGATTCTTGCTCTGAAATATGGTGATAACTACCTCACTGGCAGGGTGGTTGTAAGAATCCTATAACATACGAAGTATCTAGTGCTTAATAGATACTGAGTGAGTTTGGTAATCTGGGCATCAGTGACTCTTAACCATTAGTGGTTGTCATGCCCATACCAGCCCCAAGTACCACTCCTGACCTTGGGAGGAGTTTGGTTCTACTAGTTCACTATATCTTTTCCCTGGTGGTGGTAAAACATGATACTGACCTTTGATGTCTACAAAGGACCTTGAAGCTGAGTGTGGTGGTGCATGCCTGTAGTCCCAGCCACTTGACTTGGGAGGCAAAGGTGGGAAGATCCCTTGAGCCCAGGAATCGGAGGCCCGCTGGAACAACACAGTGAGACCCTGTCTCAAATTTATAAAAGTAACATTTCTTTAAAAAGGGTTTAAAGAATTTTCTGAATTCTGATTGCAGTAATTTCCCCTTAAATGTTTTAAAGGGATGTGCCTTCCAGGAAATACCTGAAGATACAAAGGAAATAAATATAACTAGGAACATTGGTAACTTGAGTAGAGGGTTTGTTGATGTTCTCAATAGTTGCAGCTGCCGTGGGAGGCTGTTTAAAAGATACCCTAGGCCGGGCACAGTGGCTCACGCCTGTAATCCCCAGCACTTTGGGAGGCCAAGGTGGGTGGATCACGACGTCAGAAGTTCAAGACCAGCCTGGCCAACATGGTGAAACCCCATCTCTACTAAAAATACAAAAAATTAGCCGAGCGGGGTGGTGCACGCCTTTAATCCCAGCCACTCAGGAGGCTGAGGCAGGAGAATCGCTTGAACCTGGGAGACAGAGGTTGCAGTGAGCTGAGACTGTGCCACTGCACACCAGCCTGGGCAACAGAGCAAGACTTTTACTCAAAAAACAAAAAAAGATACCCTACACAGCTTCCTCTTTGCCAGCATGACTATGGAGCCCATAAGAGTGAAACTGTGATAGTGATACAAGCTCACATTTTCAAGCTCTTACTGTATGCCAGGTTTTTTTGAGATGGAATCTCACTTTGTCACCCAGGCTGTAGTGCAGTGGTGCAATCTCAGCTCACTGCCGCCTCTGCCTCCTGAGTTCAAGCAGTACTCTACCTCAGCCTCCAGAATGGCTGGGATTACAGGCACCCGCCACCACACCCAGTAATTTTTGTATTTTTAGTAGAGACGGGGATTCACCATTTTGGCCAGGCTGGTCTTGAACTCCTGACCTTGTGATCCACCCACCTCAGCCTCCCAAAGTGCTGGGATTACAGGCATGAGCCACTACACCTGGCTGCTTTTGTTTAAATCATTACAATAACCTTATGAGGTTGATGCTAATATCAACCACATTTTATAGGTGAGAACTGAGTCTCAAAGAATCCCCACTTTTACAAATGAGGAAGCCAAACCTCAGAGACATTAAGTATCTGGCCTGTGGTTCCACAGTTAAGAAATGGTAGGACTGAGATTTGGACCTAGGTGATCTCATTCAAAAGCTGTGAGACTTTAGGGTGGCAGGTGGTACAAAAAGTGTAAGAGCCGGAAGGGCCCTTGAAATCACGTGTGCAGCTCCTTGTCTTGCACAGCTAGCATCTGGCATATTAGGAGTACAGCATTTGTAGTCAGCCAAGCTGAAGTTTGCCACTTACTAGCTCTGTGTTCTTGGACATCTGACTGTCTTTTATTTTCCTCATCTATAAAATGATTTTCACAGGATCATTATAAGGGACAAACAAAATTATATGAAGTACGTGATTTATCAGGCATTTGGTAAATAGCAGCTATATTTATAATAAGTACTATGATTATAAGTTGTGGGGCCCGGCACAGTGGCTCACACCTGTAATCCCAGCACTTTGTGAGGAGACCAAGGCGGGCAGATCACTTGAGATCAGGAGTTCAAGACCAGCCTGGCCAACACAGTGAAACCCCATCTGTACTAAAAATACAAAAATTAACCAGGCATGGTGGCACTCACCTGTAGTCCCAGCTACTCGGGAGGCTGAGAAGGAGAATTGCTTAAACCCGGAAGGTGGAGGTTGTGGTGAGCCAAGATCGCGCCATTGCACTCCAGCCTGGGCAACAAGAGCGAAACCCCATCTCAAAAAAATAAATAAGTTATGGTATAATTGGTTTGAGGTTAAGAAAAACTGAGGATCAGAAAGGAAGGGATCTAGCCAAGGTCACATGAAAGCAGAAGCAGGAGTTTAGTTCCCTGTCCTGGCTCTTCACTGACTACCAGACCATGTGGGAAAAGCCACTCTGTTACTGGATTAGAGTGAGAGAGGGTTCTGTGAATTCCACGGTAGAAAGACAGATTGATTTTCATAACCAGCGTTCTCATTAATTACTGTTATTGCAAGCCCTAGGAGAGTGGCACCTTCCCAGAGATCGCTCAGTGAAGGGCATCCTTAATGAGGCCACTTAGTACAGTCAAGGTAGAAAAGACAATTACACCAAATGACACCTCTTTGTTCTGTCATTCTTTTATCACTGAGCAGACAGCTGGTCTGGGCCAGGCTCTATGCTGGGACTGGGAACACAGAAATTAGGATGTTCCCAACCCCAGGAAGCACATAGGCACACAGCCTGTGCCTCCTGAGCGCAGTGACCTCTGGGTTCTCATCAGGGCTAGCAACCTCACCTCACCTCACCTGTCAGTCCTCAGAAGGGCATTTGTACAGTCTGTAAAGCAGCCATCTTCAGGTTCCTTCTTACTGGTTAACTAACATCTTGATTTTGATGTGTTTCAGCTGGAAAGGGCTACCCCTGCAAAACGTGTAAGATAGTGCTGAACTCCATAGAACAGTACCAAGCTCATGTCAGTGGCTTCAAACACAAGAACCAGTAAGTACCCATTTTTTGAAATTCTAGGATCTGTAACAGGAGCTCAGGACTTCTGCGTCAGAACAAAGCCAGGTAGTTCTCGGCTGAAATGGAATCCTGGCAGCCTTTTCTCAGTGAACAGAAGATAAATCATCTAACAGGGAACAAGTGTCTCCTCTATACGTATTTCTCCACCAGCTTCTGCCCAGCCTTTGGACCTGCTGGGCTGAAGGTTTTCATAGAGAAGCATACATGATTTCTTTGGTAGAACCCTAAGAACACCTGGCTTTCCTGGTCTGTAGCTGAGGAAGTATTTTTCCACTAGCCTGGAGAGCCTACCCTTTGCTGGTAAGAGTTCCCTCTATAGGTCATTATCAGATATGACCAGGCCCTCTCATTCATTAATCACATATTTATTGAGCATCTTCTGAATGGTGGCCTAGACAAACCCAGACTCTGCTCTCATGACCTTACAACCTGATGGGAGGCTAAGCAAGTAAATAACCAGTAACTGTAGATTGTGATAAGGGTTTTGAAGGAACCAGGTGAACAGGGAGTTACCTGTTCATGGTAATCTTGAAAATGACTAACAGTCATTGCGCCCCTCTTCTATTGCAGGCCACATGTCAAGCAGATTTTCTCAGGTAATCCATCCAACCCTGAGAGGAAGAGATAATTATTCCCATTTTATAGATAGAAACAACCAGCATTCAAAGTGGTGATGTGAAGCAGGGTCATGATTCAAATTGAAGCCTGTCTGGCTCACAGCATGCTTGTTCCAAGGTGTCAGGCTCAGAAGTAGGTTATGGCACCATTGGTATGAAGAGGATAGGGCCTGGCCTGGAGGGTCTATGTGGTTCTGTCCCTTCCTCTCTGAAGGGAAATGTGTGGTATGAGCAGTGTACCACAACATAACCTTGTTTGTTTGTTTGTTTGTTTTTAGTAGGGAAGGGGTTTCACCATGTTGGCCAGGCTGGTCTCAAACTCCTGACCTCAAGTGATCTGCCCACCTCGGCCTCCTAAAGTGCTGGGATTACAGATGTGAGCCACTGCAGCTGGCCCCAGCATAACCTTCTAAGATGGGTAGCAGAATCCCCGTTTTACAGACAAGGAAACTGAGTTTTAGGCGGGCAGGTCTGCTGAAGTAATTGCTTTGACTTTGGTCATGTATTTTGTGTTGCTCATTGAGCTGAATGATTTTAAAGGTGATGGAAACGCAGGGTGTTGGTGTTAGAAAATGTCCTTAGTTCTCTCTGCTCTGCCTGGAGTCTCCCTTCTCACACTGTAGAGCATCCTCTTTACCTGTGGATATATTTTTACTTTGGGGGACTCTTTAAGTATAGCCTTGAGACAAGCCCCAGCAACTCAGCCTGGAGCTCACAGTGTTTCAGCATGCATACCTCCCTTGCAGTTTGGTTGATGGCAGTTACAATAGACAACGTGGAGCCAACCAGAGCCCTGCCCTGGGGCTACCCAGACCTGAAAGTGCTGGTGTTGTGCACTGTTTTCATGCTAACTCCAGCTGTGTGACCTTGGGCAAGTCAATAAGCCTCTAATTCTCCCAGCATGGGCAATGTAGTGACACCCTGTCGACAAAAATAAATTTAGCCAGGTGTGGCAGCACACGCCTGTAGTCCCAACTACTTGAAAGGGTGAAGTGGGAGAAGAGCTTGAGCCCAGGAGTTTGAGGCAACAGTGAGCTACGATGGCACCACTGTACTCCAGCCTGAGTGACTGAGTGAGATCCTGTCTCAAAATTTTTAAAAGTCTCTAATTCTTCTGTAAGGGTAAAGCTATGATTTGTTGAACACCTGAGTCAGTCTCAACAAGAGGTCTGAAATTAGGATACCCCCTCCCAACCCCACCTTTTACAACCAAAGAAACCCTAATTATCAGATAGGTTAATTGACTTGCCCAGGGTCACTTAGTTACTTGGAGTTAGACATAGGATTCAAGCCTATTTGACTCTGAAGCCTATTCATTTTATTCTGCCACTACCAAATGGAATGAGTTTGTATAGGGCCCTGTAAGCAGTGGTTTGATATAGTGAAAAGGCACAGACTACAGTCCTAAATCTACCACTTAAAAACATACTTTGGGCCAGGTGCGGTGGCTCACACCTGTAATCCCAGCACTTTAGGAGGCCAAGGTGAGCGGATCACCTGAAACTGGGAGTTCGAGACCACCCTGACCAACATGGAGAAACCCTGTCTCTACTAAAAACACAAAATTAGCCAGGTGTGGTGGCTCATGCCTGTAATCCCAGCTACTCAGGAGGCTGAGGCAGGAGAATCACTTGAACCCGGGAGGCAGAGGTTATGGTGAGCCGAGATCATGCCATTGCACTCCAGCCTGGGCAACAAGAGTGAAACTCCATATAAAAAAAAAACCATATTTTGGGCCAGCCACTTCAACTTGCTGAACTTTAGTTTCCTTGTATATAAGATGAGGGTGTTGTTTCTCACCTTGCAGAACTGCCATGCGGACGGAATGATTGAAGCTAAACATCCAGCATTCTGCCAGCCCACAGTGGACCTCAGTGAAGGAAAGCTGCCTTGCCTACTACCCCAAGACCCTAGAAGGGCACTGCTGTCATTGCAATAAGCCAGTACAGCTGCCACACACTGACCCTGTCCCTTTGTTCCTTCTCAAATACAGGTCACCAAAAACAGTGGCATCATCCCTGGGCCAGATTCCAATGCAAAGGCAACCCATTCAGAAAGACTCAACCACCTTGGAAGACTAGAGGTGTTTCTGCCCAGCGTCCCATGTTGGGCCAGCCATGAGCCAGCTTCCTGTGACTGCTCAGCCCTTGGCTCCCTCTTACTCCTTGTTCTCACCAGGAAAGTACACAGGCCTGAGGCAGGATTGGGCCACAAACAGCCTCTGATTGGTTCAGGCTAATTCACTCCTGCTGCTCCCCTTTGGCAGGGGTCCTGTAGGTCATGATAGGGGAGGCAGGGGTATTGAGAAACTTGTGGTCTCACGGGATGGTAGTTTGGAGGGTGCCTTTCCCCCTTCCCCAACCGCTCTGGGCCATAGGTGCTGAGGCCGTAGATACCTGTCTTTCCTCTGAAGGTCAGTTTTGGGCCAGTTCCTGCAACTAAAGAACAGAGATCTCCCTGGGCCCTAGACATTTCCAGTGAAACCTGGAACTTTGATACCAAACCTGGGCCAGGGCAGGAAACAGGAAATGACTGCTACATGGGAGCTTGGAGCTAATACGACACTCTACCTTCTTCTATAAAGTGCGGGCTTTCCTGAGCCTTAGACAAGATACGGCCAGTTGTGCAGGTTTGTGCCAACTGTGAAGTCTCCTGGAGCAATGACACAGTCTTGGTGAAGCATTACTACCCCTCCTGCCCTGCTCCACAGTTCCTAATGGTGCTAAGGATCTACAGCACCTGGCAACAAGCTGGGGCTGGGGGAGGCCTCTATGTCCACTGGGATCATGGAACACTCCAATGGGGATGGGACCTTTCCCCTCCTCCATCAGAGGTGCTCTGACCCAACATCACATGGGACCCACGTGCAAGTCTCCCTGAGGGTTCTGCCCCTAAAGGCAAACTGCCTCATGCCAGCCAGCTATGAGGTTCATTGCTACCCTTGGCCCTATTGACCCTCTCTTTCCCCTTGTGCAGCAGACCACCTTGCCCAGGTTGCTGTGGTGCTAGCCTTCCCCATCATCCGCCAGGCGATTTCTGGGTCCCAGAGAAAGAAATGGAGAGCTGATGCAGGTTTCTACAGTGAGGAACAGGTGTTCCCCAGGCCCCACACCCAGGTTTATCTATCCTTGCTGTGTTTTATGGCCTGGGACTGACTCCACAGAGATAGATTTTTCCTTGTAGCTTTGAAGCAAGAATTCCGAGGAGTGTCACCATCAGAGGCTTCTCTTCATTGTGGCAAAGAAGCCCCTAGCTGCTCTTGTGGCCTCCTTCCCCAACTCCCTATCCCTTCACCTGTGAAATGCCTTTGCTTTGCATATTGTGTGTGGCTGTGTGTGTGTGGCTGTGTGTGGCTGTGTGTGCTTCATGCTCTGTCTCTTGGTCACTGAAGCATCCAAATAAAGAATTACTCCCATGAGCTAGACTGCAACTTAACAAACTTAGGGTTTTGAGCTATATTACTATTGGATCTAGTATGTCTGTCTTGACCCCTAACCCCCACCCCACTCAGACCCCTGGGTACTCAGTAGTCATTTTAGGAGTTGGGACAGAGTCAGGCACCCTGTGAAAGTCGCCAAGGTGCCCTGAACTCAATACAGCCTCATCTCATCCACCTTTTCTTGCTTCTCCTGTCACATAGGGCCTCATGAAGGTCTTTAAAGGGTTTAAGCTGAGGATCTGCTTTGTGTTTGAGAGAATTATTCTGACTGTTGTGTAAGAGAATACAGTGGGGGCAGGAAAGGAGACAGGGAGGCCAGTATGGAAACTGTGTCCAGTATGGCTTTCCAGGCTCATCACTCAGGGCAGAGACCCAGCCTTATTTATCTCTACTTTCTGATGTCCATAGTGGTGTGTCATGAAGTGTTATTGAATGAATGAATGAAAGAATGAGTTGTATGAGGAGAGATGTTTTTTTCCCGCTCAGTTCTTACGCAGTGATAGGTTTATTCCATGGGACTTATCATAGACCTGGTGATTCTTGAAAGAGCATTTTCCACGACCCAAAAATGAGCTGGGAAGGAATGTTATGGCCAGGTGTGGTGGCATGCATCTATAGTCCCAACTGCTCAGGAGGCTAAGACAGAAAGACCATTCAAGCCCAAGAGTTCCAGCCTGTAGTATGCTAGGATCATGCCTGTGAATAACCACTGCACTCCAGCCAAGGCAACATAACAAGATTCTATCTCAAAAAAAAAAAGAAGTGGCCAGGCATGGTGGTTCACGCCCGTAACCAAGCACTTTGGAGGCCAAGGTGGGTGGATCACCTGAGGTTAGGAGTTCAAGACCAGCCTGACCAACATGGTGAGACCCCGTCTTAAAAAAATAATAATAAAGTGTAGCCGGGCGCAGTGGCTCACACCTGTAATCCCAGCACTTTGGGAGGCCAAGGTGGGTGGATCATGAAGTCGGTAGTTTGAGACCAGCCTGACCAACATGGTAAAACCGTATCTCTACTAAAAATACAAAAATTAGCTGGATGTGGTGGCATACACCTGTAATGTCAGCTACTCAGGAGGCTGAGGGAGGAGAATCACTTTAATCTGGGTGGCAGAGGTTGCAGTGAGCCGAGATCACATCACTGAACTCCAGCCTGGGCGACAAAGAGAGACTCTGTCTCAAAAAAAAAAAAAAGTATAAAAATAAATTTTAAAAGAAGATAGATAGCCGGGTGTGGTGGTACATTGCTGTAGTCCTAGCTACCTGGAAGTAAGGTGAGGCAGGAGCATTGCTTGGACCCGGGAGTTCAAGGCTGCAGTGAGCTATGATTGTGCCAGTGTACTCTAATCTGGGCAACAGAGCAAGACCCGGTCTCTAAAAATAATAATTTTTAAAATTTAAAAAGAAGAAAGGGCCGGGGCGCCACAAAAACAAAATATTTATTTAAAAAAAAAAAAAAAGAAGAAGAAAGGAGTGTTATGGCTTCAGGAGCTCTTTGTCCCATCCTTTGCAGCCAAGTTTGAGGAAGGGGCCCAGGCAGCCTCAGCTCCCATTCAGCACCACTCAGCCCCTGCTTCTGGTCAGCTGTGAAAGGCTCTACCCAGCTCCAGGGGAGGTTCGCAGCATTCAGCTTCCCAGGATCAGACTGCCTCAGCAATTTCCCCCAGAGTTCTTCTAAGCCACCCAGTATGCCAGATTCAGCCCCATCTACTAAGCAAGGGAATGAAGAATGGGGAGGGTGAGTGGGCTATCATACCGTAAGCCTCTGGCCTGCAAGTCCACTTGGTAGACCCTACCAGCTGTGTGGCCAGCCCTGTTCCTAGAGATGAACATTTTCTTGCCCCTGGGGGTTCACACATGATTAAAGATCGTTATGACAATGATAAGAGTGCCCAGTATGCACGAGCTGATTCAGGCAAGGGTGTAAAAAAGCCGGAGAGGTTGGTAAACTAGCATTTGATCTGCATAACAACCTTTGAGCTAAGAGTTAATATTCCATATAGAGAAGGAGGCCAGGTGGGGTAGCTCACACCTGTAATCCCAGGACTGAGAGGCCGAGACAGGTGGATCACATGAGGTCAGGAGTTCAAGACCAGCCTGACCAACATGGTGAAAGCCCGTCTCTACTAAAAATACAAAAAAGCTGGTTGTGGTGGCATGTGCCTGATATCCCAGCTACTCAGGAGGCTGAGGCAGGAGAATCGCTTCCTCTACCTCTTCTACCCGGGAGGTAGAGGTTGCAGTGAGCCGAGATGGTGCCACTGCACTACTTCAGCCTGGGCAACAGAGCGAGACTCTGTCTCAAAAAAAAAAAAAAAAAAAAAAGAGTGATGCAACCCCAAAAGAAAGTTGGAGGGCTTTCTGGATTAAGGAGGAATGGATGCATGGGGAGGAGGGAACAAAAACAATTGTCCACCATACCCAGAAAGTGTTTAACTGTTTACTTTTTTTTCCTAACTTTTTGAGATACACCATTCAGTAATGTGCACCAATTTTAGACTTCAATTTGATGAATCCTCAATATGTATACATTGGGGCAATTACCCTCCAGATCAAGATACAGAACATTGCCAGGTCCCTAGAACGTTCCCTCATTTCCCCTCCTAGTCAGTATCCCCTAGAAGTAACCACTATTTTGACCTCTATAGAGGTTTGAGTTTTATAAAAAGGGAATTATACATACATTTTGCATAATATTATGTTTGTGGAATTCGTCCATGTTACTGTATGTCTCAGAAGTTCAATTTTTTCAACCAGGTGCAGTGGCTCATGCCTTTAATCCCATCACTTTGGGAGGCCAAGGCGGGTGGATCACCTGAGGTCAGGAGTTCAAGACCAGCCTGGCCAACATGTTGAAACTCTGTCTCTACTAAAAATACAAAAATTAGCCTGTCGTGGTGGCAGATGCCTGTAATCCTAGTTAGGAGGCTGAGGCAGGAGAATCACTTAGACCTGGGAGGTGGAGGTTACAAGTGAGCTGAGATTACATCACTGCACTCCAGCCTGGGTGATGTGAGACTCCGTCTCAAAAAGAAAAAAAAAAGTTCAGTTTTTTCATGCTTTGCAGTGGTCCTTTATTTGAATATAGCACAATTTGGCCATCCTTCTTTTTTGTTGTGTTGTTTTTGTTTTTGAGGCGTTTTCATCCTGTCACCCAGGCTGGAGTGCAGTGGTGCCATCAAGGCTCACTGCAGCCTTGACCTCCTTGGGTCAAGTGATCCTATCACCTCAGCCTCCCAAGTAGCTGGGACCACAGGCATATGCCACCATGCCAGCTAATTTTTTGTATTTTTTGTAGAAATGGGGTCTCACTCTGTTCCCCAGGCCGGTCTTGAACTCCTGGGCTCAAGGGATCCACCCACCTCAGCCTCCCAAAGTGCTGGGATTACAAGCGTGAGCCACTGCGCCTGGCCCAGTCATCCTATTGAGGGACAATTGGGTTGTTTCTAGTTTGGGGGTATTATAAACAAAAGTGCTGTGAAGACTTTTGTGCATGTTGCTTGGTACACATGTTCACTCACATACTCAGGCATGGAATCATAGAGTAGGCATGTGTTTAGCTTGTCTAGACACTGCCAAACAGTTTTCCAAAGTGGCTCTACTGACTCCATCCTCACCGGCTGTGTGGGGGGGCTCCAGCAGCAGCTTGGTCAGCACTTGGTGGTGGCCATTCTGGTGGCACCCAGGAATTTGAAATCCCTAGTTCCTGACTTGAAATCAGGGCCCCTCTGACTCTTAGCAGCCTCAAGACAGGTTTGAATTTTGTAGCCTATAGTCTCAGAAGTCAGTACCCAGGACCTGTAATACAGCAGGCAAGCATGAGAGGGCGCCCCTGCTCATGGCTCCAGTGCCTCGGGAAGGTCTCAGGGAGGGATCAGCTCTGGAGAGGCAGTCTAGTGTAGTGGTAAAAACTCAGGTTCTGGGAAGCAAGCAGCCAAGTTTCAGATAGCCGTTCCGCCATCACAGAGCTGCCTCAGTGCGGAACATGAGTACCTACCTCATAGGGTTATTGTGAAAATTAAAAGAATAGATACGGAATAAATAGTGCCTTACAAATGATAAATGCTACATAAATGATAGCTGCTGCTCTTTCTATGTTGGCCTAAAGTAAGCCCTGAGTCCCCCTGGAGCAGGGGTAAGGCCACAGGCAGATGGCATCTGGCATAGCCCCATGTAATGAGTTTCAGTGATTTATGAAATGCCAGAATCCTAATTGAATCTGACTGAGGAGGGGGAAAAAGCAAAATGGCTAGAAGTGATTCTTTCCTGGGGTCCAGCGAAAAGACCTTCCACTGCTGGAGAGCCCCTGCTTATCCCAGGCCCAAGGCTCTTTGGCCAATGACATTCCTCAGGTGTCACTATCTGAGGGGAAGAAATGAAATCACGCATGAAATGGAATCAAGAGGAAGTGGAATCGTGCTCTTAGCCCAGAGCTAGATCCAAAGCAACTGTTTGAATATGACAGCCCACCAGTGCAGACGCAGATCTATACAGGGACTCATATAGCAGCCAGTGAGGGATGGCATGAGGGACACTGGCCTGGAATTCAGGGTCCCCAAGTGTTGATCTGAGCACTGCCACCAGCTATGTCTGGCCTGAGGCCTTGATACTGTCTTGTGAAGTGGAAGTTGGAAGAAACCACAGTTCCCAGCTCAAATCCTAAAAAAGTAGCAATAAGCAGGTAGAGGTTCCTCTCAAAGCCCTAAGCCAGGTGTGGTGGCACGAGCCTGTAATCCCAGCTGCTATCCTGGGATCCTACTCAGGGAGTCTGAAGCAGGAGGATCACTTGAGTCCAGGAGTTCAAGTCCATCTTGGGTAACATAGTGGAACCTCAAAAAAAAAAAGAAGAAGAAGAAAGCTCTTTCCTCACAGCAGTCCCTGACAGATGAGCTGTCCCCACCCCAAAACCAGACACTCTGATGAGCAGTCACTAGTGTAAAGTACAATAGGAAGAACACTCCCTCTGACCATCCATCCACCTAATCTCACCTCTCTTCCCTGTGCAAAGCCCACATTACAGAGACAGGGCAGACCCATCCCTAGCCTGGCTCTCCCAAGCTTACTGTTCATATATGCTGCTTCATCTGTCTAGGAATGTTAAAACTCAGAAGAAACCTTAAAGTTCTGTGAATGGTCAATTCTACAGTGCAGTGACCCCAACAGCCACTAGGTGGAGTCCGCTCCTTTTTTGCTGGCAAGGTAGACCAGCCCCCAGACCTTCCTGTTTGATTTAATGGGAAGAGAACAGGGGGACTTCACAAGCCCCTGTATTTGCTATTTCAGTTAACCCTCAAGACAGCTGGAAAAGACTTGATTTCACAGGAGAAAGTCAGGGACAATGTTTTGCAGAGCTTACGCAACCAAGAAGTATCCTTGGAGAGAGATTTGATCTTAGCATATCTGCTCATTCCTGAGGCCGATTTGCCCTTCCCTCAGGACATTTTCCTCAGGAGGCCCTCTCTGTTTGAGGGCTGTAACTTAGTCACCTGCCTAGGAGTACACCTGATGTCAGGCCTGCTCCACACCCTTTTCCTTTTCTCCTTTGGGTGACAAACCTGCTCCATTCTCAGACCCTGTGGTTCAGAGGGACTGACCCTGCTCCCTGCTTCCGGGAGTGAGCCTGTGACCCCACTGAGCAGTCAGTCATAGTCTTCAGCTGTTAGTGTCCAGCATGTAAGGACAGCCTGCTTCAGAACTAAGTCAACACAGAGGAGGCAGGGCATGGTGGCTCACACCTGTAATCCCAGCACTTTGGGAGGCCAAGGGGACAGATCACTTGAAACAGGAATTCAAGACCAGCCTGGCCAACATGGTGAAACGCCATCTCCACTAAAAATACAAAAATCAGGCATGGTGGTGCATGTCTGTAATCCCAGCTACTCAGGAGGCTGAGGCAGGAGAATCACTTGAAGCTGGGAGGCGGAGATTGCAGTGAGCCAAGATGGTGCCACTGCACTCCAGAAGAGGAGAAACTCATTTCTGATGAGAACCTGGATCCAACTCTGCCTGAAGCTAATATCCGCCAGGACTTTTTTTTTTTTTTTTGAGGCGGAGTCTGGCTCTGTCACCCAGGCTGGAGTGCAGTGGTGTGCATATTAGCATAGCCCTTAATATGCTATGTTATGATGATCTAGTTCCCTGTCTCTTCTTTTAGACTAGAAGCTGTTTGAGGGCAGGAACTGGGCCTTATGATACTGTGTCCCTGGTCCCTAGCATAGGACTGTGGTTATGTTTTAATAACTACTTGGTGATTGAATACGTTAATTAACAAATGAATAAAAATGGGTATGGTCTGATAGGGACCATTGCTGGGATTTCACAGGAAAGACATTTGTTTTGTTTGTTTGTTTTTTGAAACAGAGTCTCACTCTGTTGCACAGGCTGGAGTGCAGTGGTGCAAACACAGCTCATTGCAACCTCGACCTCCCTGGTTCAAGCAGTCCTCCCACCTCAGCCTCCTGAGTAGCTGGGACTACAGGTGCACACCACCATACCCAGCTAATTATTTTTTGTAGACACAGGGTCCAACCATGTTGCCCAGGCTGGCCTTTGAACCCTAGAGCTCAAATGATCCTCCCACCTCAGCTTCCCAGAGTGCCGGGATTGCAGACGTGAGCTACTGCACCTGGCCTAGAGGACTTACTGAGGGAGATGATCCTCTAGTGGTCATGAAGGTCAAAGGAGCCAGGTTGCTGGGGTGGGAGGAGGGTTAGTGAAAACTAGAAGTAGGTGAGTTGTGGAGCACAGTTGATTGTTTCAACAATGACCTCCCATGAATAATCTTTGCCTCCCTGTGCCTATATCCTTTTGCAATGTGACTTTATCATTGCTCCCATCAAGATGGGGGGGACTGCCGAACACAGTGGCTCACACCTGTAATCCCAGCACTTTGGGAGGCTAAGGCGGGTGGATCACGAGGTCAGGAGTTCAAGACCAGCCTGGCCAAGATGGTGAAACCCCGTCTGTACTAAAAATACAAAAATTAGCCAGGCATGGTGGCAGTCACCTGTAATCCCAGCTACTCAGGAGGCTGAGGCAGGGAATTGCTTGAACCCAGGAGGCGGAGGTTTCAGTGAGCTGAGATCGTGCCACTGCACTCCAGCCTGGGTGACAGAGTAAGACTCCATCTCAAAAATAAAAATAAAAATGGGGGGCGGTCCATTTCCAGTTTCTTGAATCTGAACTGGCCTTGTGAGTTGCTTTGATCAGAGAATTCAGTGATGTGACTCCATGACTTCCAAGGTTAGGACTTAAGTGCCCGTGTAGCTTCCGTTCCTGACACTGTGAAAGGAAGTTTGGGCTAAACCGTGTGGCAACCACAGACCAGGTGGAGAGAGAGGCCAACAGCCAGCTCCATACATGTGAGGGAGGACATCCTAGACCTTCTAGCATAACCAAGCCACAGCATAAGCAGAACTGCCAAGCTGAGCCCAGCTAATCACAGAATTGTGAGAAATAATACACTGTTTTAAATCATTAAGTTTGGGAACAGTTTATGCAGTAAAGACTCGAAGAATCACTAGGTATAATAATCAGAAGCCTCCTAGTGTCTAATTACCCTTCTTCCTATAATAAGTTTTTCTTTGAAGAACTCCACCCTCAGCGTATGTGGTCTAGGTGGGGAAGATCTCTACCCTCCTGGCTTTTGCCAGAACAATTGAGAAGTTGCTAAGTGGGAATGTCTTGAGCCCAGAGCTGTTAGTGACCTTCTTTGTCACTTCTTGGGGAGCACCTGCCATAGAGAAGAAGACAAAAGAGAGAATGAGTTTTGACCATACTATTGGGAATCAGGATCAAGCTTTCCCGAAGCCTGATTCACACCAGGATTTATGCTCCTATAGTCCCAGCTACTCAGGAGACTGAGGCAGAAAGATCTCTTAGGCCCAAGAGTTCGAACCAGCCTGGACAGCACAATAAGACCTCATCTCTTTAAAAAAAAAAAAAAAAGTGCATGAGCCAGTACATTCACTATTTTGTGTAAGATTTGATTTTGAGTATCTGTTTCTTGCAACTGAACGAAAATGTTCCCTGAGAGTCAGAAAAATTGATAGAGGCTGAGCAGCTTCAGGGCAGAGGGCAGTTAGGGTCAGACAGAGGAGGGATCCCTAGAGAGTGTGGCAAAGAGAATTGATTTTTCCTCAGCCCCAACTATATGCCAGGACCCTGGAATGAGACCTAGAGGACTCCAGAGTACAAATGACCTGTGGCAGTTGTAAAAAATTGCTGCAAAGAAAAATACCAGTGCAGCCAGGGTGTATAGCAGGAGGCCAAAACCCAGGCTGGGGGTGGCCAGGGAAGGTCTCCCTGAGGACGTGACATTTAAACTGAGCAATCTGCCTGTGTGTGGGTGGTGGGTGGGAAGGTGGGGGGTGAGGAATGTTCAGGCAGAGGGAACAGCATGTGCCAGGGCTCTGAGGAGGAAGATGCTTGTCACCTCAAAGGAGGGAAAATGTGCTACAAAATAAGAAGAGACTGGCAGGACCAGGGCCCTCAAGACATATCAGCCAATTTTCAGCAGTAAGCAACAGAAACAAGCTAGCTAGTTTAAGTTTATAGAACTACCAGAAGCATTAAAGGAGTTGGCCTAATAATTACAGATGGTTTTTTGGTACTTAATTCTTATAGATGGGCTAGGCGCGGTGGCTCATACCTATAATCCAAGCACTTTGGGAGGCTGAAGAGGGTGGATCACCTGAGGTCAGGAGTTTGAGACTAGTCTGGGCATGGTGGCACAAACCTGTAATCCCAGCTACTCAGGAGGCTGAGGCAGGAGAATTGCTTGAACCCAGGAGGTGGAGAATGAAGTGAGCCGAGATCGTGCCATTGCATTCCAACCTGGGCAACAGAGCAAGACTCCATCTATAAAAAAAAATTGTTGCCGGGTGTGGTGGCTCACGCCTGTAATCCTAGCACTTTGGGAGGCCGAGGCGGGCAGATCACAAGACCAGCCTGGCCAGCTTCATGAAACCCCGTCTCTACTAAAAATAGAAAAATTAGGCATGGTGGTGTGCACCTGTAGTCTCAGCTACTTGGGAGGCTGAGGCAGGAGAATTGCTTGAGCCGAGGTTGCAGTGAGCCGAGATCGCACCACTGCACTTCAGCCTGAGTGACACAGGGAGACTGTCTCAAAAAAAAACATACTTATCTACGGAGGTGGGGCCCAGTGGTTCATGCCTATAATCCTAGCATTTTGGGAGGCTGAGGTGGGCAGATCACCTGAGGTCGGGGGTTCGAGACAATCCTGGTCAACATGGCAAAACCCCTTCTGTACTAAAAATACAAAAATTAGCCAGGCATGGTGGCGCGTGCCTGTAATCCCAGCTACTCAGGATGCTGAGGCAGGAGAATCGCTTGAACCCAGGAGGCAGAGGTTGCAGTGAGCTGAGATCGCGCCATTGCACTCCAGCCTGGGCAACAGAGCAAGAGTCCATCTCAAAAAAAAAAAAAACTTATAGAGGAAGAAAAAATTTTAAAGATTTTAAGAAGCAAAAAATGTATATATAAGTGAGCTCAGGCGACAAGATCAGGATCCTGCTCACATCACACCGCAAAGTAAAGTGTAAGAAGGATACCATTGTCTCCGCCAACACTAAGCTGGACACTGCTGCCTGTGCCCTTAGGCTGGTCAGCCCAGACATGGCATAAAGGTACCCAGTACCACTGCCCTGTGTCCCAGGAGCTCATTCTTTTTTTTTTTTTTTTTTTTTTTTTTTTTTTTTTTTTTTTTTTTTTGTTAAGGGGGTTGCCCCAGCTGGGTTGGAGTGGGATTT
>CAUYLG010055700.1:0-80997 GCA_963573385.1 Cacajao melanocephalus
ACAGTCTTTTCAACAAATGGTTCTGGGACAACTGGACATCCACATGCAAACAATTGAATCCATATGACATTTTATACCCTTTACAAAAATTAGCTCAAAATGATTATCAATCTAAATGTAAAATGCAACACTATAAAACTCCTGTAACATAACATAGGAGAAAACTTACCTAACTGATCTTGGACATGGCAATGGCTTTTTAGGGCAATACCAACAGCATAATCTGTGAAAAATATAATTGATAAGCTGGACTTCGTTAAAATTTAAAACTTCTGCTCTTCAAAACAAGAATGAGAAGACAAGCCACAGACTAGGAGAAAATATTATAAAAAATATATCTGATAAAGGACTGTTATCCACAACATACCAGAACTCTTAAATCTCAACAAGAAAATAACACAATGTAAAAATGGCCAAGACATCTGAACACACACTTCATTAAAGAAGAAAAACACATGGCAAATAAGTATAGGAAAAGATGATCGACATCATATGTCATTAGGGAATTGCATATTAAAACAATAAGATACTACTACACACTTATTTGAACAGGCAAAATCCAAAATACTGACACCGCAAAAATGCTGAGAAGGATGTGGAGCAACAGAAACCATCAGTCAATGCTGGTGGGAATGCAATATGATCCAGTGACTTTGAAAGACAGTTTGGTGGTTTCTCACAAAACTAAATATACTATCCAATCCAGCAGTTGTACTCCTTGGTATTTACCCAGATAAATTGAAAACTCATGTCTACACAAAAATCTGCACATGATGTATAGTGGCTTTATTCATAATTGCTTAAACTTGGAAGCCATCAAGATGTCTTTTAGTAGGTGGATAGACAAACTGTGGCACCTCCAGACAATGGAATATTATTCAGCACAAAAAAGAACCTTAAAAGCATGTTACTAAGTGAAAGAAGCCGATGTGAAAAGGCTGCATACTTTATGATTCCAACTATATGGGATTCTGGAAAAGGCAAAAACTATGGAGACAGTAAAAGGAGCAGTGGCTGCCAGTGGTTAGGGGATTGAGAAGGATGAATAGGTAGAGGACAGAGGACCTTCAGGGCAGTGAAACTATTGTGTATGATACCATAATGGTGGATACATGTCATTACACAGTTGTCAAAACCCACAGAATGTGCAACACTGAGAGTAAATTCTAATGTAAACTGTGGACTCTGGGTGATAATGATGTGTCAATGTAGGGTCATCAATTGTTACCAAATGTACTCCTGTAGCACAAGATGTCCATAAGGGGACAAGTTGTGTGTGTATGTGCCTGCGTGTACAGGGGATATATAAGAACTCTGTACTTTCTGTTCAATTTTGCCCAGAACCAAAAACTGCTCTAGAAGTTTCATTAATAACAGTAATTTTTAAAGGCCAGGGCCCCTTCTGACCTAGGGAACCTCTGGTGATGGAGGGAGAGGCGTGAAGTAGTTCCCTAGAAAGTTGAAATTTTTCAAAGTTACTCAACTGATTTTGTAGGGCTAGGTTTGGAACTGCTACCCTTTTCTATGCTGCCCGCCCAAGGAGTGGTTCCTGAACCAGGTGTCAGGCTTCAAGGCTGTGCAAAATTTCTCATTCCAGTCTTGGCCCTAAACGCATGCTTTCCCCTCATCCCATAAATCAAGACTCTAAAACCCCAAGGGTAGGAGAGCAGCACTTTCCAGTGTACTGAGTATGGAGCAAGGGAGAGCAGTCAAGCACAGACCGGCTGATTCTAACCCCCAAATGGGCTGAAGCTGATACACTTTGAAGATCGACCACGGCGGGAATATCTTTTCTTTAATCCGTCAGGGTTGTCCCACTTATTGAGTTCCACAGCTGCGGTTTAGCACGGAGCAGGTCTCACGTCACCAGGCCTCCATCAAAGTCCTCCGCTCTAGCTTTGCGATTGGCGTTGGAGGAACAGGAGGGGAAGCGGGTACTTTTCATCGAGACTGCTAGAAGGGGGCCCGGACATCGAGGCCGGGGAGTCGTGGGTAGTGCCCCGATTCCAGCCAAGACGCCATAGGACATAAGTGACCGTGAAGCGCAAAACGGCTACCAAAGCGCAATTGTGGCAGGCCGAAGGGCCGTTCTTCCAATCTCTTAAATTTCCCGGGCGCCACGCCCCTCAATTGCCTGCTTTGGATTCCAAGGTGTCGCGCCGGAAGTGACCTCACAGCGGTGGCGTGGAGACGTGGGGGCGCTTCCGGCGGCGGCGGTGACTGCAGAACAGTGGGAGTGGGGGTGGGCGTGGAGAGAGCCCCTCTTTGGGTCCTCTGGTGTTCTACGGTCGGCTTGGTGTGGTGTGAGGAGGAGCTCGAGGCCCATCGGCGCGGAGGTGGGAACCACGGGAGGCTGCTGGTTTGTGGACGTTCGCGGGAGGGGGCTTCCGGGGTTGCCAGCCAGGGTTGCTTTAGACTTTGGAGTTCCAGGCCTTGTAGACCTTTATTGAGGCGGGCACGAGCTGGGGGGCTTCATCGGGTGCGCAGGGGGCTAGGTACTACGGGTGGCCGCAGGAGTTTGGTTTGAGGTGTGAGGCTGAGGACTGCAGGATTCTAAATAGTATGGGCATTGTGTGAGGAGTGAGGCATTAGCGGCTTGGGCCCTTAGTCCAGGCTTCTTGGTGGCTGCTGCAGTTCATTGGCTCACTCACACTTTGCTTCGTGCCTCAGTTTCCCATTGCATAATGAGATACGGTGGTAGAGAGGAACGCCACTGCCACATCCATGACTGATAGTTTGAGGACAGAGGTGAACTGGAGGGTAGAAAAAGAGGGTGCCTGAGAAATTTATAGCTGCCAGGCCACACATCTTTTGAATCCCAGAAGTTATCCCTGGATTCATTTCTGCCTTTAGTGCAAGTCTGTGGTTCTTACCAGTACTCTTTGTGTGATACTGATTGTATTTATCAATACTTGACTTGTTGAGTAGTTAAAGTGTTTCGGTTTGTGGGAGGCATAGCCCTTGTTGGCTGGGTCAGTTGATTTTCAATTAATCTCATAATAGCAATTGCTTGGCTTAGCTTTGCAATTGGGAGATCAATTGAAAATCAACTGACCAAGCCAACAATCTTCTCCTGTGGTTACAGATGAGGAACTCATGACCCAGAATGGTTTTTCTTCCCTTCCCTAGCCATAGATCAAACAGATTTCAGTCTGCTGTCTTAAATACAGGTGTTTACCCCACCAAAACAGAAATGACTGTCTCCAAGCAGTTTAGTATTTCAACTGGACACGCAGATGGTTCCTAATCTTTTTTTTTTAATGAATGACAGATTAGGTGTACTGAGCACAAAATTATCTTAGTTTGTTTCTCTGTATGATGTAAAAATGATTGTAAAACCATAGCTTTTTGTTTACTATCAATTTCTTGGTAGAACCTCCTTGGTGTAGGGCTGTGGGGCTAGAAAAGTGTCTCAAAAAATTTTGACCTGTGACCCACATTAGATACATTTTACATCATGACTCATTATGCCCCTGCACACTCAGTGTGTACACACACACATCCCAATTAAAAGTTTGCTTACTCTTTCTGCAGAAGATGGACTCTAAAAAAAAAAAAAAAGGTTGCAAGTCACTAAATTGAGTCTGACCCCTAATAGGTCATGATGTATAGTCTGAAAAATACTGACTCCCAGCACTTTGGGAGGCTGAGGCAGTTGGATCACCTGAGGTCAGGAGTTCGAGACCAGCTTGGCCAACATGGTGAAACCCCATCTCTACTAAAAATACAGAAATTAGCTAGGTGTGGTGGTGGGCGCCTGTAATCCCAGCTACTTGGTAGACTGAGGCAGGAAAATCACTTGAACCTGGGAGGCTGAGGTTGCAGTTAGCCAAGATCGTGCCATTGCACTCTATCCTGGGCGACAAGAGTGAAACTCCATCTCAGAAAAAAAGAACAGAAAAATATTACACTAGGGCTGAGCGCAGTGATGGGAGGATTGCTTAAGGCCAGCCTGGGCAACATAGCGAGACCCCATCTCTAAGAAAAACAACATTGGAAAGTATTTAAAATCGTTGCCATTCGTGAGATTCTGTAATTAGTACAAAATGGAAGATGTATCATTTTACTTTTCTTATCCAGAGAAGGGCTTACTAGAGTTCTCCTAAATTCAGCAGAACAACAGGACAGGACATCCAAATTCTATCTCAAAGGAGTGTAGTGACCATAATGATAGTGTGTCAGAAGTTTGCTCAGTGCTGTTTAATGAAATGGAAGAAGCATGTTTAAATGTGAGAAATTGCACTTGGGTCCAAAAAAATCAACTATACCTATTGGGGAAGGGTGGAGATGTGACCTCACAGGAGTTCCTGTAATAAAAAGATTTGATATCTCAATCACCAGTCAGTGGTGTGGTCAAGAAAGCTGTGAGAAGTACTGATGTGACCTGCATTAGTATATTGTATTAGGAAAATGCAAAATCTAGAATGAGAAAGGTTGCATCACTGGTAGGCTTGTACCTGGAAAATTAGGTTTACATCTACATGTGCTAAGAGTAAATTTATGGGCAGAAATCAAAAGTCTGAAGATATGATGGTGTTGCTTTGGCATGAATGGTTATTTTTCTCATTGTCATTTCAGGCTTTCAGGTATATCCTGGGTCATTGGTCTTAAAACATTTCTGTTTGAGAGTTTCTGGAAGACTGGGGAGTCTATTAGATGTTATATCCTTTTAAGTTGGCACCTGAAACTTTTCATCATAGATTTAAATAGTGTAAGTATTTAATTTTATTTATTTATTTATTGAGACGGAGTTTCACTCTTGTTGCCCAGGCTGCAGTTCAGTGGCTCAATCTCAGCTCACTGCAACCTGTGCCTCCCAGGTTCAAACGATTCTCCTGCCACAGCCTCCCTAGTAGTTGGGATTACTGGTGCCCACCACCACACCTGGCTAACTTTTTTTTGTATTGTTAGTAGAGACGGGTTTCACCATGTTGGTCAGGCTGGTCCCAAATTCCTGACCACAGGTGATCCACCCACCTCAGCCTCCCAGAGTGCTGGGATTATAGGTGTGAGCCACTGCGCCCGGCCAGTATTTCATTTAAAATACTTTAGGATGTAATTTCTAACAAGTAAACATTGACTTCTTAAAAATAAATATAAAATTATCTAGGCCAGGCGCATTGGCTCACGCCTGTAATCCCAGCACTTTGGGAGACCGAAGCAGGCCTATCACCTGAGGTGGGGAGTTCAAGACCAGCCTGGCCAACATGGAGAAACCCTGTCTCTACTAAAAATACTAAAAAAAAAAAAAAAAAGCCCGATGTGGCAGCGCATGCCTGTAATCCCAGCTACTCGGGAGGTGAGGCAGGAGAATCGCCTGAATAGGAGGCAGAGGTTACAGTGAGCCAAGATCGTGCCATTGCACTCCAGCCTGAGCAACAAGAGCGAAACTCCATCTCAAAAAAAAAAAATGAAATATATATATTTTTTTACAATACAAATTGATAGAATATCAGTTTGGTGTTTGAAAAACATACAACCTTTTGAAGCAAAGATTGTAAGATATATAACACTATATTACATTACTTGATTTTCAGATGTTAAGCACATCTTGCATTTGTGAAATGAACCCCACTTAGTCATGTATATACTACTTTTTACATATAAATGGATTCAGTTTACTAACATTTTGTTAAGAATTTTGTGACTATATTCATGATGGATATTGGTCTGAGGTTTTCTTTTTTTGCGTCATCTTTGGCCTTAGTAGCAGAGTAATTACCACCTCATAAAACGAATTGGGAAATGTTCCTTCCTCCTGTTTTCTGAAAGAGTTTGTGTAGGATTTATATTCTTACACGTTTCGTAGAATTTACCAGTGAAGTCCTATGGGCCTGGGTTTTTCTCTCTCATGAAGATTTTACTAAATGTCTTAATATAGTTAGTTGAGTTAGTTTTGGTTATTTTTATCGTTCTGGGGGTTTGTCCATTACATATTTTTCCTTTTTTCTTTTTTAACTTGTATCCATTCCACTTTCCCACAGAATTTTATCCTAAAGCAAAAATCAGTAAACTTTCTGTGAAAGGCCAGATGACAAGCGTTATGGCCCATGTGGTTTCTGTGATTACTACTTAACTCTGCTTGTAGTGAGAAAACAGCCATAGACAATATGTGGCCAGGTGCGGTGGCTCATGCCTGTAATTCCAGCACTTTGGGAGGCTGAGGTAGGTGGATCATCTGAGGTCAGGCGTTCAAGACCAGCCTGAGATGATGAAACCCCATCTGTACTAAAAATACAAAAATTAGCCAGGCGTGATGGCAGGCGCCTGTAGTCCCAGCTACTTGGGAGGCTGAGGCAGGAGAATCGCTTGAATCCAGGAGACAGACGTTGCAGTGAGCCAAGATCACACTACTGCACTGCACCCCAGCCTGGGTAACAGGATGAGACTCTGTCTCCAAAAAAAAAAAAAAAAAGAAAGAAAAGAAAACAGCCATAGACAATATGCAAGCATTTGAGTGTAGTTGTGTTCCAATAAAACTTTATTGGTAGCAGACCAGATCTGGCTTAGGGCTGTAGTTTTCCTCCTCATCCTAAAGTAATATATTTTATGCTTGAAAATTTAAAATTGATCATCTAGTTATCCACACAGATCAGGTTTATGAGAGTAGTGTAGAAGTTGATTCCCTTGCTTGCATATCTGGACTTGATTTCCAAGATGTTGTAGAAGGAATTCATGTATTTTTTGCAATTTTGTTTGGGTGAGAAGTGAGGTGGCCCTCCCTCACAGTATCATTTTCCAGGGCCATAACTTAAGTATTTAAGTTATGTGACCAGTATTCTTTCTGCCAAAAGAAAACATTTGAACTAAAATTTTTTATGTAGTAGACACTATATGGATTATCTCATTTAATCTTAAAATCCAGTATCTTAATCTTAAAATAATCCATATAGTGGTTCCATGAGATAGGGGTATAACCGGCATAATTCTCTACATATGAGGCAGTTGAGACTCAGATTAGGTAATTTACCCAGGTGGTAGTACTGGTTAGTAAGGAAGTACAGAAGTGAACCAGGGGCTGTGATGTCTGATTTCTCTTTTTTCTTTTTTTTGAAACAGGGCCTCTTGCTCTGTCACTCAGGCTGGAGTGCAGTAGTGCGATCTTGGCTCACTGCGACCTCCACCTCCCACCACTTCTGACTAATGTTTTGTATTTTATCTAGAGACAGGGTTTTGCCATGTTGCCCAGGCTGGTTTTGAACTCCTTAGGCTCAAGCAGTCAGCCCTCCTTGGCCTCCCAAAGTGCTAGGATTCCAGACAGTAGCCACCAGAGGCGTAAGCCACCACACCCAGTGTGGTTTCAGAATTTTATGCTCTTTCCACCTTGCTGGCTTTTATGGAAGATAGAGGTTTAGTACTAGGATTGTGCTGGATTTCTTTTTCTGGGGGTGGAAACAGTCTTGCTATGTTGCCCAGGCTGGTTTGAAACTCCTGGCCTCAAGTGACTTTCCTGCCTCAGCCTCCCAAAGTGCTGGGATGTAGAGCCGGAGCCATCATGTTTGGTTGGATATTTTCTTTTAAGATCTCTGCCATTCCCAAGATATTGATTCAACAAACCTTTCTTGTGTGGAACAATTCCTAGTTTTTCAGAAATCTGTAAGTACTCCCACAGCTGTTAATTATAATTGTTTTTAGCAAGCCAAGGGGTTGTTCATTGGATCTGAATGATGTGAGTTCTGTCTTATGTGGCACGGGAGATGGAAGTAGCTAGATTTGTAATTGGCAACTTGTTTATTTGTAATTTATGGATCATTTGGGCAGCTGCCTCAGTAATATAATAAATGGAAGAGTGTTTAGCACTACCTGACTTTGTTATCCAAAGGCTTATCAGAGTAATGATAAAGTCCCATTACTTATCTGGCCTTCAGTAGTCTGGAAATCCTGGTAGTTCACCATTTGAGCAAAATAATATCATAGTTAAAAGTAATATGGAAAATCATGATTATGGTTATGTGACATCTGTGTCTCCCTTCCTAGCTACACAGATTGTTAGGATAGATTTTAATAACAAGTTGGCAATAAGTGTTAGTTAGCTGCACCAACATTGCATTTAAAACAAAAAAAAAAAGTCTTACATTAGTGAATACCACACAGAAGAATTAGTTCTTTTTAGAAGTGGAATTGTTTGAAGGATTCATTGTCATGAATAGGCTTTACAGGGAAGGTGTGTGTGTGTGTATATGTGTATATATATATATATTATTGTACATCAAATCCTGTCACCAAACATCAACAAGTAGTAGAGAAATGTATGAATGAGATGAAAGATACTCCAATAGTATAAGAACAAAGTGATAAGTGAATTAAAGTGTCCTCACCTGGAGTTATTGAAGAAATAGAGGCAGAAGGAAGACAAATAATACTAAATGAACTTTAGTAGCAAGTTTTGGACTGAATAGTAATTCACAACATTTCTGAATTCAATAGTCATTATAATTTTAGGAATAATTTACTGGGAGAAAAACTTATCAGTGAAGCAAGAGTACTTAAGAAGTATGTTTAAGAAAACATAAAAACCATTGCGCCCCTACCGAATAAGTTAAAGTGAATGAATGAATAAGTTAAAGTGAACAATAGTACCAAGTTTTGGCAAGATGAGGAGCAAAAGGAAGTTGCTTGTGGTGAGTTGTGTAAATGTAGATGGTAATATAAGACGATACAACCACTTTGAAAAACTGGCAGTTCCTAATAAAGTCATAAATATAATATGACTTCCTGTGTTATATGCCCCACAGAAGTGAATGCATTTGTCCACAAAAATATATTGTATGTGGTGTATAAGAATATTATTTGTAATAGCTCAGAACTGGAAATAACTCAGCTGTATATCAGCAGTAGAATGGATAAATACATTGAGGCATACTTACAGAAAACAGCACAGCCATGAGAAAGAATAAACTTCTGATGCATCCAACAATAGAGATGAATCTCACAAATGTACTTTTTTTTTTTTTTTTTTTGAGACAGTATCTTGCTCTGTCATCCATACTAGAGTGCAGTGGCAGGATTCTGGCTCACTGAAACCTCCACCTCCACATCAAGTGATTCTCTTGCCTCAGTCTCCTGAGTAGCTGGGATTACAGGCATGTGCTACCACGCCCAGCTAATTTTTTTTATTTTTAGTAGAGACAGGGTTTTGCCATGTTGGCCAGGTTAGTCTCAAACTCCTGACGTCAAGTGATCCACCCGCCTTGGTCTCCCAAGATGGTGGGATTACACAGGTGAGCCACCACACTCGGCCTCACAGATGTACTTTTGAGCAAAAGACGCCAAATACTCTAACAGAGAACCTTTATGATTCTGTTTATATGAAGTTCAAAATCAGGCTCAAATAATTTTTCATGATGTCAGAATAATTACCTGTAGGAGAACACAATGGAGCCTTTGAGATGTTGGAAATAGTCTATCTTGTTTGGAGTGGTGGTCACATGGGTGAATTGATATGTAAAGTTTCATGGAAGTGTACATTTAAAATATGTAGACTGACTTAGTGTATATGTTCTACCTTGATAAATAAAAGACAGCAAGATTGGTTCCTTGTAGCTCCTATAGCTCCTGTACCTCTTTTGACATGGAGGTGTTAGCTCTATAATTGATGGAGCCCCTTTCCTAGTCTTATTAGGAACCCAGTTGATGGCACTGTACTTGTTTTAGATTTACTGTTTTCTGTAAATAACAGAGTTTTCTTTATAGAATAAACCTTCCTGATGAGTTTTGAATAATGCATTAATGTATTTTATCAAGGGAAGTTTCCGAGGAAAGGGCAGTTTGTTATACACATTTGTGGTTGCTTTTTTTTTTTTTTTTTTTTTTAAAGACGGGGTTTCACCATGCTGGTCAGGCTGGTCTTGAACTCCCGACCTCAGGTGATCCGCCCGCCTTGGCCTCCAAAGTGCTTGGATTGCAGGTGTGAGCCACCACGCCCGGCCTTCGTGGTTACATTTTTTAAAGTTTCTGTTAATGTTAACTACAGGCTGGGGCACGGTGGCTCACGCCTGTAACCCTAGCACTTTGGGAGGCTGAGGTGGGTGGATTACCTGAGGTCAGGAGTTCGAGACTAACCTGGCCAACATGGCGAAAATACATCTCTACTAAAAATACAAAAAATTAGCTGGGCATGATGGCGTGCACCTGTAGTCCCAGCTACTTGGGGAGGCTGAGGCAGGAGAATCACTTGAACCCAGAGGCAGAGGTTGCGCTGAGCTGAGATGGCACCACTGCACTTCAGCCTGGGTGACAGCAAGACTGTCTCAAAAAAAAAAAAAAAGGAAAAAAATATATATATACACATATATATGTATATATATATATAACACAGAAAAACACTTATTAACTAGTATCCACATTTTCAAAGTATTGAAAATTCTATTCAGTTACTGTTATCATAATATAAACTTTAATGTAAACATCAGTGTCTTAAAGATATATGTTGAATAAGGAAGTAAAAACCTTTTCATATCTGGTTAATTTCTGGTGCTGTTTATTCTGCATCCAAGCATCAGAGTAGAATTATGATGGATTACAAATTATAGAAAAACTCATACTTTTGTGACATTAGGCAAAGGTTGATCGGGAAGGGAAAAGAAGCCTAAAATGTGTATTTTGTACTTTTTTACCATCATTATTATTGTCAAAATTGTGTTGCACTGAAAATTCACCCAAGGGCTGGGTGCGAAGGCTTAAGCCTGTAATCCCAGCACTTTGGGAGGCCAAGGTGGGCGGATCACCTGAGTTCAGGAGTTTGAGACCAGTCTGACCAACATGGTGAAACCCTATCTCTATCTAATAAAAATACAAACATTAGCCAGATATAGTGGTGGGCTACTCTGGAGGCTGAGCCAGGAGAATTGCTTGAACCTGGAAGGCGGAGGTTGCAGTGAGCCAAGATCACACCACTGCACTCCAGCCTGGGCGATAGAGCGAGACTCCATCTCAAAAAAAAAAAAAGAAAAAATTCACTCAGCCTCACCCAATCTCAAATTCTTACAGATTTGTTGATCATTGTTGCAACTCAGTGATGTACCCATCACTGTGGGGGTTCATTGAGCCATTCTCTCTGCGTTTGTTATGTTTAAAATTTTCTGTAATAAAGTGTAAAAACAAAAAAAAAAGCCTTATGGGTGAGCCTGCTAATTCATTGTTCTTTTAATCTTCGGTTCTATCAGCATAGTTTTATCCTACTTGCTCAGTTAGATCACTAGATAAGTATCTAGAGTTTGGTTAATCCCTAGAGCTGGACTCTCAGAGTTCATGTTTCTGAGGAGACATAACTCTTTTTTTTTTTTCTTTTTTTTCTGAGACAGGGTCTCTCTGTGTTGCCCAGGCTGGTCTTGAACCTCTGGACTCAAGTGATCCTCCTGCCTTGACCTCCCAAACTGCTGGAATTATGAGCATGAGCCACCACGCTCAGCCAAGACGTACTCTTTTATCAGAGGAGTGCTTTATTTTTTATTTTTTTTGAAATGGAGTCTTGGTCTGTTGCCTAGGCTGGAGTGCAGTGGTGTGATCTCAGCTCCTGAGTAGCTGGGATTACAGGTGTGCGCCACCACACCTGGGTAATTTTCGTATTTTTAGTAGAGACAGGGTTTCACCACATTGGCCAGGCTGGTCTCCAACTCCTGACCTGGTGATCTGCCCATCTCGGCCTCCCAAAGTGCTGGGATTTCAGGCATGAGCCACCAGCCCTGTCCCAGGAGTGCTTTATATGCTTTTTTGCCCCTTTCCCTTCTTTTATTTATTTATTTATTTGTCAGACAGAGTCTCATTCTTGTTGCCCAGGCTGGAGTGCAATGGCATGATCTCGGCTCACTGCATCCTTTACCTCCCAAGTTCAAGTGATTCTCCTGCCTCAGCCTCCCAAGTAGCTCCCAATTACAGGCATGCACCCCCACGCCCAACTAATTTTGTATTTTTAGTAGATAGGGGGTTTCATCATGTTACTTTCGTCTCAGAACTCCTGACCTTATGTGATCCACCTGCCTCGGCGTGCCAAACTGCTAGAATTACAAACATGAGCCACCACGCTCCGTTGGAACATACTCTTTTTACCAGAGGAGTGCTTTATATGCTCTTTTGTCCCTTTCCCTTCTTTTATACTCTTCACTTTATGTATGTTTATGTCTAAAATTAGTATTTGAAAACAGCTTCAAGTGCTGGTTTCTTTTTTTAATGTAAAAACACTAAACCAGTGTTTCACTTTGTGCTTAACATGTGTATTTATATTCATCTGCTAGCTATTTCCTGACTTCCTTCTGTGTGTAGGGAAGTGTTAGGTTTCATATCTTATATAGGATTTTGCATAGAGGATGCTTAAGGATACTGTATTTTTAGAACCATTTTCAAAAAGGCAAGACATTTAGATGTAAATATGTAGGTATTCTAGATTTTGAGTGATTCACTTTTGTCACATTATTTCTAATTTGTTCATTGATAGAATATTTATTGACTTCTTCCACTCTAGGCACTCTCATTGACTGAACAAGACAGACAAGGTCCTTTGCCCTATTCTAGTGAGGTGACACACACTATATATCTCTATTTTTTGTTTGTTTTTTGAGACAGGGTCTCACTCTGTCATCCAGGCTAGGGTGCAGTGGCATGATAATGGCTCTTTGTAGCCTTGACTTCCCGGGCTCAGGCAGTCCTTCTGTCTCAAGCAGTCCTCTTGTCTCAGACTTCTGACTAGC
Organism: Cacajao melanocephalus; assembly: GCA_963573385.1. NCBI lineage: Eukaryota > Metazoa > Chordata > Mammalia > Primates > Pitheciidae > Cacajao > Cacajao melanocephalus. The sequence goes on from CAUYLG010055700.1 coordinate 12,687, forward strand.
TGTAGCTTGTATTACAGGCGTGTACCACCATGCCTGGTTAGTTTTTAAAAATTTTTTTGGCAGAGATGGGGTCTCCCTGTGTTGCCTAGGCTGGTCTCCCACCTTGGCCTCCTAAAGTGCTGGAATTACAGGCATCACCCACCATGCCCGACCAACACACACAAACAAGATAGTTATATAGTGATTGATTTTGAGATCATAACAGGAGTTGAGGTGTTGGAGAATAATGATGAATGGCCACATTAGATCGGGTAGACAGGGAAGGCTTCTTCGAGATGGTAACATTTCACCAGATGCCTGAAAGGCAAGATGGAACTAACCATTCATAGAGCTTTGGGAAGTGTTCTAGGAATCCCTTTTGCAAAATTTGGGAGGCCTTGGCCTCCCAAAGTGCTAGAATTACAGGCATGAGCCATTGTGCCCGGCCTAAAAATTTATTTTTAGTTGTTTGCTGCTATTATACAGAATATAGTTGTTTTTTCTACATTGAACATATATCCTGTGACCTTGCTAAATTTCCTTATTAGTTCTAGTAGGACTTTTTATGGATTGACTATATACAGTCAATTATATAATTGCAAATAAAGACAGTTTTACTTTTCACTTTTTTTTTCCTGTCTTACTGCACTGGCTAGGACCTACAGTTGTTGAATAGAAGTACAAGTGGTAAGAGTGGACAGCCTTGCCTCATCCCCAGTATTAGGGGGAACGTGTTTATTTCATCCCTGCCTTTTTTTTTTTTTTTTTTTTTTAAAGACAAGGCCTCAGCTGGGCATGGTAGCTCACACCTGTAATCTTAGTATTTTAGGAGGCCAAAGTAGGTGGATAGCTTGCTCAGGAGTTGGAAACCTGGGCAACATGGCAAAACCCCATCTTACAAAAAATACGAAAATTAGCCAGGTGTGGTGGTGTGGGCCTGTAGTACCAGCTCCTCAGGAAGTTGAGGTGGGAGGATCAATTGAGCCTGAGAGGTCAAGACTAGCCTGGGCAACAAAGTGAGACCTGTCTCTACAAAATATATAAAAAATTAGCTGGATATGGTAGCACATACCTGTAGTCCCAGCTACTCAGGAGGCTGAGGTGGGAGGATCACTTGAGCGCAGGAGCCCGGGAGGCTGCAGTGAACTGAAAAAAAAAGAAAATGTATAAAATAAAGACAGTGTCTGGCTCTGTTGCCCAGGCTGGAGTGCAGTGGTACATATGATCATAGCTCACTGTAGCCTCAAACTCCTGAGCTCCATGATCTTCTTGCCTCGGCCTTTGAAAGTGCTGAGATTACAAGTGTGAGCCACCACACCTGGTCTATTTCACCATTAAGTATGATGTTAGCTGTAATTGTTTTGTAGATGCCAGCTTTCCCTCCCCTTTTTAAATATTGTGAGTGATTGTTAAATTTTGTCAAATTATCTTTCTGCATTTATTGATATGATTATATATTTCATCACTTATTTTGTTAATGTGATGGAAAGCATTGATTTTTTCTTAATTAAACTTCTGAGATAGTTGTAGATTCATATGCCATTGTAAAAAATACAGAGAGATTATACCTACCAGTTTTCCCTGTTGGTAACGTCTTGGAAAACTGTAATACAGTATCACTGCTAGGATATTGACATTGATATAGTCAAGATTTAAAATATTTCCATTACTAACAAGAGTCCTTCATGTTGCCAGTCTGTCATAGTGAGGACAGTGCTGTAACTTCGGCTCACTGCAACCTCTGTCTCCTGAGTTCCAGTGATTCTCCTGCCTCAGCCTCCCTAGTAGCTGGGACTACAGGCACTTGCCACCATGCCTGGCTAATTTTTGTATTTTTAGTAAAGACGGGGTTTCACCATGTTAGCCAGGCTGGTCTTAAACTCCTGACTTCAGGTGATCCACCCTCCTTAGCCTCCCAAAGTGCTGGGATTACAGGCATGAACCACCGTGCTTGGCCCTGTTCTTCATTTCTATAGCTTTGTCGTTTTAAGAATGTTACACAAATGGAATCATACAGAATACAACCTCTTGGGGTTGGCATTTTTACTTTTTGTCCCCATGGTAGGGATGTACCACTGTTTATGCACCCATTGAGGTCATCTGGGTTGTTTCCAGTTTGTGGCTTTTTTGAGTATGATATAAACACTTGTGTATAGGTCTTTGTGTGAACTGAGGTCTTCCTTTCTCTGGGATAAATGACTGGGAGTATAACTGCTGGGTCATATTCTAGTTGCGTGTTTAGTTTTCTGGAGTTTTTTCTCTGTCGCTCAGGCTAGAGTGCAGGGTGCGATCATGGCTTACTGCAACCTCCGCTTCCCAGGTTCACACGATTCTCATGCCTTAGCCACTCAAGTAGCTGCGATTACAGGTGTGTGCCACCATGTCTGGCTAATTATTGCCTTTTTTTTTCTTTTTTCTTTTTTTTAGTAAACTGCCAGGATGTTTTCCAGAATGGCTGTACTAATTAATAGTTGCACTAGCAATGTATGAGTGATCCATTTTTTTCCACGTTCTTACTAGCACCTGGTGTTATCACTGTATTTTAGCCATTTTGAAAGATATATGTTCTAGATACTAGTCCTTTGTCTTTGTCAGATATGTGGTTTGCAAGTATTTTCTCCCAGTCCTGTAGCCTGTCTTTTGTGGAATAAAAATTTTTAATTTTCAAGAAGTCTAGTTGATCAGCTTTTCTTTTTATTGATTGTGCTTTAGGTGTCAAGTCTCAGAACTCTTTGCCTACCCCTAGATCTTGAGGGTTTCTCTTATGTTTTTTCTAAAAGTTTTGGAGTTTGATGTTTTACACTTAAGTTCATGATCCATTGTCGGAAACAGATGCTTGGTGCCACAAAGAAAAATTAGCACTGAGACAAAGGATTTCTTAGCAAAGCAATTTTTACTTCTTGCACCGCAAGAAGGGTGTGCTCACTAGCCATCTTGCCATGAAAGTACAAAGAACAAAGGAAAAGCAGACATATTTATTCTTTACACATTAGGGGTTGTCCTTACTGCTGTGTCTGATTTCCATTGGTTGGAGCCAGACCTCACAATTTAAACTAAAACCCGATTGGTTAATAACTTAAAACTTTTTTAAACAGGTAAGGGCCATAGGCTATGAGCTGGGACATGGCCTCTGAGTACATCCAGCACAGGTATTTTGGTTAAAGTACAAGGACATAGAATATACTACATGCCTGTAAGCATGGCATGTCTAACAGCTACATAGGATAGAGCTTAACAAAGAGTTGTTAGCAAATTTATTCTTTAACAAGAAAGGAGACTTTGAAGAGGGACTTTTCTTCTTCCCACAATTCCCTCTTCTTTTACTTTATAATTTTCCTCTTCATACTTTTTTTTTTAACATGTCTTAGCTTAGTTGTTCTGCCTGAGTTTCTAAAAGAAAATGCTTCTCTTTTTACACTATTTCTTTTCTTAGTTTTACTTTCTGTCTCTCTCTTTTACACTTAGTCTCTTAGAATCTTCAACGTGCTTTAACTTTCTTTCTTTCTTTTTTAACATTGTGCTGGCTGGAGCCGGGCTTGCCTTAGGCTGCTGTAGTCGCTGCTAGTGCTTCTGGTCTTCTCATGCGCCTGTGGCCTCCTTGGGGCACAGGTGGCCAGGCAGGGGGAGCTGCACATGTCTGCCCCGCAAGGTTTGGTGCATGGCCTCTGAGTATTTTGTTGCTGCGGCAGCTGCTCAACCAGGTTGTTCCAGCCTCTCCCCTTGCCTCTGTGGTGCCCCTGGCCATGGCCAGGGGCCTTGCCAGCAACCTCCACTGGGCTACTTTATGCTCAGCCCCAGGCAGCCCCCAGACTTCCTCAGGTGCACCACCCTGCGCTGGCGGGGCGTGCTGCCACTCAGAGCAACCTGGCCCCTGTGCACCTGCAACCTTGCCTCCCTGGGCCCCGCCCCATAAGGATGGCTGACCCAGCTGCAGGCATTGCTGCGGCTGCCTCAAGGGCCTTTACTGGGGCTCCTCTGGAGCCGTCTTGGCCACCCTTGCCTTTCCCACTTCTTGATTTTATCCGTTTTTAGACTGGGTACTGGTTAGAATTTACCTCTTATCCTAGAGATTTCTTTCCTATCCTGTTTTCCAAAGGCTTGCCATTCTTTTTCCCCAGGGAGGATTTTAACTATTCCCCCCTCCCCTGGAGGTCTCTTTCACTTCTTTTTACTTTCGCTTTGCTCTTTCTGACCTCTAGGCCATATGAAACTATCACAGATCTTGCAGAGAGGAACCACTCACACAGAACTTATACATGCACACTTATACTTAACTTAACCTTTAGAATTTTAACTACCAAGGAAGTACTTTGTGACATTTCCTACCTTGTTTTGTGCACAAAGTTTGAAGCCTTTTTCCCTCCTTGCTGAGAGACCAGGTTGATTTATTCCTCACACCAGATAGGTCTTGGCTCTTGGCCTGCTGCAACAAGGAGGGGTGGTGAGGCGCCTTCTCACAAGAGAGAGGACTAGAGACCACCCTGAAGGGGAATGGGTCCCTTCGTGGTCTCCAGATTTGTTGGAAACAGAGGCTTGGAGCTACAAAGAAAAATTAGCACTGAGATAAAGGACTTCTCAGCAAAGCAATTTTTACTTCCTGCACTGCAGGAAGGGTACCCTCGCTAGCCATCTTGACACAAGAGTACAATGAACAAAGGAAAAGCAGACATATTTATTCTTTACACATTTGGGGTTGTCCTTACTGCTGTGTCTAATTTCTGTGGTTGGAGCCAGACCTCACAATTTAAACTAAAACCTGATTGGCTAATAACTGAAAACTTTTTAAACAGGTAAGGGGCATAGGCTGCGAGCTGGGACATGCCTGTGAGCACGTCCAGCACAGATATTTTGGTTAAACTACAAGGACGTAGAATATACTACATGCCTGTAAGCATGGCATGTCTAACACCTACATAGGATAGGGTTTAACAAAAAGGTTAGCAAATTTATTCTTTAACAAGAAGGGAAACTTTGAAAAAAACTTTTCTACTTCCCACATCCATTCTGAGTAAATTTTTGTATAAAGTGTGAAATTTAAAGGTTCATTTTCTTTGCTGATGGATTTCCATGTGCTCCAGCACTATTTGTTGTAAAAGCTGTGCTGCCTGCATTGAATTGTTTTTGCACTTTGTCAGAAATCAGTTAGGCATATTTTTGTGAGTCTATTTCTGGGTTCTGGCTTCCATTTTATCAATTTACATGTCTGTCCCTAGGCCAATACAACGTAGTCTTTATTATTATTGCTGGGTAAGTCTTGAAATCAAGTAGACTGATTGTTCCTAGTTTCTTATAAAATGATTTAATGGCTGGGTGCAGTGGCTCCTGCCTGTAATCCCAGCACTTTGGAAGGCTGAGGCGGGTGGATCACTTGAGGTCAGGAGTTCAAGACGAGCCTGGCCAACATGGGAAAACCCCATCTCTACTAAAAATACGAAAATTAGCCAGGCGTGGTGGCAGGCACCTGCAATCCCAGCTACTTGAGAGGCAAGTTAGAGATTTGCTTGAACCTGGGAAGCAGAAGTTGCAGGGAGCCGAGATCACACCACTGCACTCCATCCAGCCTGGGCAACAGAGTGAGACTGCATCTCAAAAAAAAAAAAAAAAAAAAAGAAATTGATTTAGCTATTTTAGTTCCCTTTTCCATGTAAATTTTAAAATAATCTTGTTCATATCTACAAATTTTGCTGGGATTTTGATGAGAATTGCATTAATCTGTTATACCAATTTGGGGAGAATTTGCATACTTTATGTTGAGTCTTTTAATCCATGAACATGTTATACCTGTTATATTTAGCATTTTTATTTTTTTCTCAGTGTTGCATAGTTTTCAGTATACAAATCCTGTACCCTTTTTTTTTTTCAGATTTACACCTAGTACTGCATTTTTTGAGCAATTATAAATGGTACTGTATTTTAAATTTCAGTGCCCATGTGTTCATTGCTAGTATACTGAAATAAGATTGACTTCTCTATGTTTATCTCATATCCCATAATCTTGCTGAACTCACTTGTTCTAAGACTTTTTGTAGATTATGGGGATTTTCTACATAGACAATCATGTCATCTGCAAGTGGGGGGACAGTTTTGTTTTTTTCCTTTCCAACCTGTATACCTTTTATATCTGTTTTTTTGCTTTATTGCAAGAACTACTAGAGCCATGTTGCATAAGAGTGGTGAGAGTGGACATTCTTGCCTTGTTCCTGTTCTTATAGGGAAAGCATTCAGTCTTTCACCATTTAGTATCATGTTAGCTGTAGGGGCTTTTTAGATACTCTTACCAGATTGATGAAGTTCCTCTCTATTCCCATTTTTCTGAGAGGCTTTGTTAAAAAAAGAATGAATGGGTGTTGAATTTTGTCAAATGCATTTTCTGTATCAGTTGCTATGAACATGTGTTTTTCTTATTTAGCCTGTTAATACGGTAGATTATATTGATTGGTTTTCTGATATTGAGTCAGCATTGCATCCTTGTAATAAACTCCACCTGGGTGTGGTGTATAATTTTTTTTTTCCCCCAAGATGGAGTCTTGCTCTGTTACCCAGGCTGGAGTGCAGTGGTGTGCTCTCGGCTCACTGCAACCTCTTCCTCCTGGATTCAAGGAAATCTCCTGCCTCAGCCTACCAAATAGCTGGGATTATAGGTGCCCACTACCACACCTGGCTAATTTTTATATTTTTAGTAGAGATGGGGTTTCATCATGTTAGCCAGGGTGGTCTTGATCTCCTCACCTCGTGATCAGACCACCTCGGTCTCCCAAAATGCTGGGATTACAGACATGAGCCACCACACCCCCCAGCCTGAAATTGATCGATTTTTAAAATATCAAACCAACTTTGCATTCTAGGAGTAGAGACATAAATATACGTGATATATTAGACTTAAATTTTATTGCTGGATTTGATTTGTTAATATCTTGTTGAGGATTTTTGATCTATATTTGTGCAGGATGTTGATCTTTTTTTTCACGTCAGAATTATGCTAGTCACATTGAACAAATTGAGAAGTGTTTCATTCTCCTGTGTTTTTCTTTTCTTTCTTTTTTATTTTTGAGACAGAGTCTCGCTTTGTCACCTGGGCTGGAGTGCAGTGGTGCGATCTTGGCTCACTGCAACCTCCACTCCTGGGTTTAAGCTATTCTTTTTTTAAATATTTTTGGTAGAGATGGGGTTTTGCCATGTTGGCCAGGCTGGTCTCGAACTGCTGACTTCAAGTGATCCACCCTCCTCAGCCTCCCAAAGTGCTGGGATTATAGGTGTGAGCCACTGCACTCAGCTGTTTTTTGTTTTTTTCATTTTCGTTTTTGTTTTTGTTTTTTTGAGAAGGAGTCTCACTTTGTCACCCAAGCTGGAGTGCAGTGGCGTGATCTTGGCTCACTGCAACCACCGCCTCCTGGGTTCAAGCAATACTCCTGCCTCAGCCTCCTGAGTAGCTAGGACTATAGGTATGTGCCACCACACCTGGCTAATTTTTGTATTTTTAGTAGAGACAGGGTTTATTTTGCATTTTCAATAGAGACCATGTTGGCCAGGCTGGTCACGAACTCGTGACCTCAAGTGATCTGCCTGCCTTGGTCTCCCAAAGTGCTGGGATTACAGGCATGAGCTATTGTGTCCAGCTTCATTCTCCTGTGTTTTCTAAAAGTTTGTATGAGATTGACATTAAATTTTCCTAAAATGTTTGATAAAATTAACTAGTAAAGCTCTCCAGTTAGACTTAGTTAAAAAGAAAAAGCCAGTAAAGCCATCTAGGCCTGGATTTTTCTTTGTAGAAAGGTTTTAAGTTACATAATCAATTTGTTTTTTTCTATTAAATAGACTATAGAGCAGTTTTAGTTTCAGGGAAAAAATTGAACCCAAAATACAGAGGGTTCCCATATATCTCTCTGGTGCCCCCCGCAACAAGCCTCCTCTGTTGTCAGCATCCACACCACAGTCATGTTTGTTACAATTGATGACCTACACTGACACATCGTCATCCAGAGTCCGTAGTTAACGTTAGGGTTTAATCCTCGTGTTGTACATTCTATGGGTTTTGAAATGACACATATCTACCATTATAGTAACAAACAGAATACTTTCACTGACCTCAAAAAATTCTCTGTGTTCTGCCTGTTCACCTCCGCTGCCACCTACCAGCCACTGGCAACCACTGAACCTTTTACTGTCTCCATAGTTTTGCTTTTTCCAGAAAACCTTGTAGCTGGAATCATATAGTGTGTATCCTTTTCACATCAGCTTCTTTCACTTAGTAACGTGCTCTTAAGTTTCTTCCATGTCTTTTCATGGCTTGATAGCTCATTTCTTTTTTGTGCTGAATAATATTCCATTGTCTGGATGTGCCACAGTTTATTCATCCATTCACCTACTGAAGGATGTCTTGATTGCCTCCAAATTTGAGCAGTTCTTTAGAAGATTGGTGATGTTTTTGTGACCAGAAATATTCCACAGAAACTAAACTCATTTGTATCAAATAGCCTATGGTAAAATTGGTTTTCATTATGTGTTGATTTACGTAAAGTCGCAGTTACCAAGAACCTATCAACTATGTTGAGGTCAGGAGTTCTAGACCAGCCTGGGCAACATGGTGAAACCCTGTCTCTACTAAAAAAATACAAAAATTCGCCGGGTGTGGTGCCATGCACCATTAGTCCTAGCTACTTGGGAGGCTGAGGCGGGAGAATTGCTTGGACCTGGGAGGCAGAGGCTGCAATGAGCTGAGATTGTGCCACTGCATTCTAGCCTGGGCAACAGAGCAAGACTCAGTCTCAAAAAAAAAAAAAAGAAAGAAAGAAAGAAAAATGCATACTCAGTGGCTGCATCATTTTGCATTCCTGTCAGCAATGAGTGATGGGTTTTTGTTGCTCCACATCCTCGTCAGCATTTGGTGTTGTCAGTGTTTTGAATTCTGGCCATTCTGACAGTTGTGTAGTGGCATTTCCATTAGTTCCTTATTAACATAATGTAGAGCGTCTTTTCATATGCTTGCCTGCCGTGTCCATGTCTTCTTTGGTGAAGTGTCCTTTTGGGTCTCTTGGCTCTTTTCTTTTTCTTTTCTTTTCTTTTCTTTTTTTTTTTTTCTTTTTTTTTGAGCCGGCATCTCACTCTGTCACCAGGCTGGAGTGGTGGCACAATCTTGGCTCACTGCAACCTCCACCTCCTGGGTTCAAGCGATTCTTGCACCTTAGTCTCCCAAGTAGCTGGGACTACAGGTGTGCACCACCACACCTGGCTAATTTTTTTGTATTTTTAGTAGAGATGGGGTTTCACTATATTGGCCAGGCTGGTCTCTAACTCCTGACCTTGTGATCTGCCTGCCTGGACCTCCCAAAGTGCTGGGATTACAGGTGTGAGCCGCCGCGCCCAGCCTTACTCATTTCTTAATCAGGCTGTTTGTTTTCTTATTGTTGAGTTTTAAGAGTTCTTGGTATATTGTAGATAACATACCTTTTATGAAATATGTCTTTTACAAATATTTTCTCCTAGTTTGTGTCTTTTCTTATTCTCTTGATAAATTCAATTTTTAAAATAGACATGCAACTGTTCAGATTTTTTCTTATATCAGTTTTGATAACTTTTGTCTAAGAATTTCCCCATTTTGTCTAGTTGTCAGATTTACTGGGGTAAAGTTATTTTTTAATGTCTATGATGTTTCTTTGTTCATTTCTGATATTAATATATGTTTTATCTTTTTTTGTTGATTTGTTAGGGGTTTACCAACTTTATTATTTTCAAAGAACTAATTTTGTTTTGTTTTTCTTAGTTGTTTCTTATTTCATTGGTTTCTGCTCTTGATTTCCTTTCTGTGAACATCAGGTTAATCTGTTTTTTTTGTTTGTTTGTTTGTTTTTACTGATATTTAAGATGGAAGCTTAGATCATCAATTTTAGACCTTTCTTTCCTAATACAAGCACTTAAAGTTAAAAATTTCTTCTTTTACATACTATATTAAGCACATCATTCAGAAATTGATGTTTCATTAACAGGTGGGAGGATTGCTTCAGGCCAGGAGTTTGACACTAGCTTGAGCAACATAGGAAGACCGTGTCTCTAAAAAAATTTTTTTTTAATTAGCTGGGCATGGTGGCACAGGACTGTAGTCCTAGCTACTCTGGAGGCTGAGGTGGTAGGATTGGTTGGGCCTGGGAGGTTGAGGCTGCAGTGAGCTATGATGGCACCACTGTACTCCAGACTAGGTGACAGAGTTGAGACTCTGTGTCTCAAAATAATAAAATTAAATAATAAAATTAAATAAAATGTTAAAATACCCAGAATTTATTACTATCATCAGCAAGAGGGGCATTATCAGTATTTCTTTTTTTAGTATATTATTTCTCAGCAACATATTCTCTTTGAAAGCATTTTGACAGATTTGTTAAAATGCAATATAAACAGTTTATAGTTTGTGTGATTTGATGTGTATAAATATTATCTTTAATGTATGTGCTTTAAAGCAATTATAGGATCTTTATATGTATTAAATAATATTGCTCATACTCCTGAAAATTTTAATTTTTTTATGGCTTATTACATCAGTTAACAACATGATAGAATGTTTTATTAACTGATTGGACAGAGCCTGATATATTTGCTAAATTTAATTAAAAGTCTGTGTTTTCAGCAAGGTACGCTGAATAGTTCCTTTTCTTCACAGTGGTCTCACATCTGAAACATGGCTACAGATTGGCTGGGAAGTATTGTGTCCATCAATTGTGGAGATAGCTTGGGTGTCTATCAGGGAAGAGTGTCAGCTGTTGATCAGGTCAGCCAGACCATCTCCCTCACCCGGCCTTTCCATAATGGAGTGAAGTGTCTTGTTCCAGAAGTCACCTTCAGGTGAGTGTCCTGACTGATTCTTCTAAATCCAACCTGGTAGTCTGTGGAGCTTGAACCTAGATCTGATTGCTAATATTCTCTTTCATATGGCTGCTTTTAAGTAGAGTCTTGTTACATGTGAAATTTAGGTCTTACAGTCCAGCTCCTGTTCCCAGCAGGGACTTTGTGTTGTAATTAGCTCCCAGCCAGTGTTTCTTATCCAGTGATTCTTACCTGTTCTCAGTCAATGATTCTTATCTTTGTTAAGCATGCAATATTATATAAATATGTCAAATCAGAATAACCTTTTTATTTTATGGTTTTAGACGTTCTTTCTTGGTTTCGTATTTGTGTTTTCTTAATCTAAGGTCCTTATTGATTTTATTCCTATGCATAAATGTTTCTCTCTTTGTAGGTTTGTATTATGATTTATCCCCAGAAGCACTTTGTAGCAAGTAGCTAAAGTCTTTAGTTATGGAAAAGTCTTTTTCTTAGTATTTACCAACAGATCTCAATTCACTTATTTCTTCACATTCCTCTTTTCACCAGTTTGGCAGATAACCTTCCATTCTTCTGTACAAATAAAAAAAAAATAGGCTGTCAGGCAAGAGCTTCCTTCATTTTCTGAGCAATTCCCTTCCTACACATACCAACATATATATTGCTTACCTTCTCTGCAGTCTCTTCAGATGTTACCCGTCTGTTCAGGTCTACCCTTATGTATGCTTAGGGGCTATCCCTTTCTACCTCCTTTGAGACCTTGCTCCATCTCTTCTGTGTTTTCCGTTTCAACCTTTATGCTACTTTGCTTCCTTTTTTTTTTCTTTTCTTTCTTTCCTTTCCTTCCTTTCCTTTCTTTCCCTTCTCTTTCTTTCTTCCCTTTCTTTCTTTCGACAGAGTCTTGCTGTTGCCCAGGCTGGAGTGCAGTGGTGTGATCTCGGCTTACTGCAACCTCCGTTACTGGGTTTCAAACATTTCTCCTGCCTCAGCCTCCCAACCAAGTGGCTGGGATTACAGGCATGCACCACCATGCCCAACTGATTTTTGTATTTTTAGTAGAGATAGGGTTTCGCCATGTTGGCCAGGCTGGTTGCGAAATCCTGGCCTCAAGTGATCTGCCTACCTCAGCCTCCCAAAGTGCTGGGATTATAGGTGTGAGCCACCTCACCTGGCCTGTACTTATTTCCTGATATTCATTCCTTGGCCTCCGCTGCATTAAAAACAACTCTCTCCCCTAGACCTTGCATTTGATACTAGGTATTGCCATGCTGTTTCCCTTCCCTTTAACTCAACCCTTGTCAGAGCCAAATAGTCTGCTTTGACTGTCTTTTGTGGCTTCATTCTCTAGACCCTCCTTACCCTACTGTTATCTTTTTCTCTAACTTTATCATCTTGCTGAATTAGCTTTTGCCAAGGTTACAAATAAGCTAATGGCCAAATTCGCTGACAGTATCTCAATCCCAGTCTCATTTGAAGGCTCCCTGTTGGGTGCATTGGCTTATGCCTGTAATACCAGCACTTTGGGAGGCCAAAGCAGGAGAATCACTTGAGGCCGGGATTTCAAAACCGACTGGTCAACATAGTGAGACCCCATCTCCACAAAAGAAAAATTTTTTAAATTAGCTGGACGTGGTGGCATGTGCCTGTGTAATCCTAGCTACTCCTGAGGCTGAGACAGGAGGATCACTTGAGCCTAGGAGTTGGAGGCTGCAGTAAGCCACGATAGCACCACTGCACTCTAGCATGGGTGACAGAACAAGACCGTCTCTAAAATAATGAAAATAAAATGCTCCCTAACTTTTAAAGTACCGTTTTTTAGTTTTTCTGTCACCTCTTTGGATTTTCTTTGCATGTGTTCTACATATTCCTCTATTCCTCCACTTTTTTGTTGTTTTTTTATGTTCCTTTTCTTCCACTCACCTCTTAAGATTGAACTACTCAGGATTTATCTTTGGTTCTTTTCTCAGCTTTTATTCTCTAGACAATCTCATGTGTACTTTATACATTAATGAGACCTCACATCTTTAATTTAGACCCATTATGAGCCAAACACCTTGTCTGCTGGTCATTTCCTTTGGATATCCCACAAGGTATCTTAAATTTAAGGTTTTTGGAGCTAGTCTCGTTATGTTTTCCTGTCGATTTCTTTTTCCAAGGGCATACTCATTATTTATGACTAATAAGATCTTTCTCTTAGGTTACAAACTTAGGAGTCATAATAAACTCTTCTTTCTCTTTAAACCTTGTGTTCAGTTGCCAAAATTCTATGGATTTGAAATGTCTCTTGATCCCTTCTCCCTTCTGCCTTTGCATGACCACTTGCTTGGTTCATCCCCTCTTATTTCTTGCCTGGTCTTCTAACTGGTACCACTGCCTCTTGTTTCTTCTCCTTCCCTATAGCCACCAGGAAAATCCGTCATGACCGTGATGTGGTCCCTGGTTACCTCAGCAGCCTTACTTCCTGATGGCCTTCCACAGGCATCCTTCCCTTTAGTATCACCATGACATTTGCAGTTCTTCATGTGGGCCATATTTTCTACATGTCCTCAGTGTCTGAGCCCCTGCCTCAGATGCCTTTCTCCCTACCGTTCTTTGCTTAGCCACTCATTCCCCCTGCCCTGGCCAGACTTAGCTTAAGTATTGCATTCATCTCCACCAGACTGACTTAAATATTTTGCTTTTAGGCTCTCTAGTTTCCTATGTACACCTTTGTCATAACATCTAACACTTAAAAAATGTTTGTGCCTTTTTTTGTTGTTGTTGTTGTTGTTGTTGTTGTTGTTGTTGAAACAGAGTCTCATTTTGTTGCCCAGGCTGGAGTGCAGTGGTGTGATCTCTGCTCACTGCAACCTCTGCCTCCCAGGGCAAAGTGATTCTCATGCCTCAGCCTCGTGGGTAACTGGGATTACAGGTGCCCACCACCACACCCAGCTAATTGTTTCTATTTTTAGTAGAGATGGGGTTTCGCCATGTTGACCAGGCTGGTCTTGAACTCCTGGCCTCAAGTGATTCTCATGCCTCAGCCTCCCAAAGCGCTAGGATTACAGGCATGAGCCATTGTGCCCAGCCCATTTAAGACTTTTAATTGACTCCACGACCAGACTGAGTTCCTGTGGGCACATAGGGTTTTCATCTCTATATACCAAATCAAAATAGTTCCCAGTGCAAGGCTTACCATATAGTAAGTGTTTTATATACATGCCTGTTGAATGAGCAAGAGAGAGAATGAAGAAAAGCTGTTAAACATTGTGGGAATATAAGATGAATATAGTTTTGTTATTAGCAATAGCTTCTTTTTAAAGGCCAGCATTGTGTCAGTTGGGTAGTCGGTGGCTGAGCCCTGTGCTTAAGCTCACAGCCCCCTTTGCTAAACTCTGATAACTCATGAAAATGCATACCTGCAAAGCAGTAGCTGTTTGCTAATGATCCCAGTTTCATCATTCTTATCACTATTATAATTTTGAGACTTGGACTCTTTTGTGTATTTCAGGGCAGGTGACATTACGGAGTTAAAAATTCTGGAGATACCAGCACCTGGAGACAACCAACATTTTGGAGACCTTCATCAGACAGAATTAGGACCCTCTGGTGTTGGCTGCCAAGTGGGCATCAATCAGAATGGCACAGGCAAGTTGGTCAAGAAGCCAACCTCTTCCAGCAGTGCCCCTCAGAATATCCCTAAGAGGACAGATGTGAAGAGCCAAGATGTTGCCGTTTCCCCCCAGCAGCAGCAGTGCTCAAAGAGCTATGTCGACAGGCACATGGAATCCTTGAATCAGTCCAAAAGTTTCCGTCGTCGGCACAACTCCTGTAAGTAGGGTCTAGTTGATATTTCTTCTCAATCTGGCGTTACAGGGCTATAAGCTATAAGCACTGCTGCTCTTTAAACCAATCCTTTATTATTCCAATACAATGGATGCTGGCTGAGCGTCACAAAAATACAACATGGTTCTCTCTTCCTCCAGGCCTAGTTCTTCAAGATGTTAAGGGAAGGGAAATAAGCTGTTAGAGATGCGCATGAGCTTGCTGCCCTCTCTTACCACTTCCTTCAGGAAAAGTCTGCCCAGAGTTTACTGAGACTAACAGCAATGTTTTAAATCCAGTAACTACTGGGCGTGGTGGCTCGCACCTATAATTTCACCTACTTGAGAGGTTGAGGCAGGAAGATCGTTTGAGCCCAGGAGTTCAAGACTAGTCTGGGCAAAATAGTGAGATTTCATGTCTAAAAAAGAAAAAGAAAAAACTTAAAGCCCATAACTGACATTGGTAGTAGTGTCTGAGTTGACCTGCATGTGGGCTGTTCCAGATAATTCTTGTTCCAGCGGAGTCTTGTTCCAGAGCTTGTGGTGTGACACCTGACCAACATTTTAAGTTTTGGAGATGCCTGATTCAAGTGAATAAACAGCTAAATTTAAAAAAAAATTTTTTTTTTTGAGGTAGACTCTCGCTCTGTCGGCCAGGCTCAAGTGTGGTGGCACAATATTGGCTCACTGCACCCTCCACCTCCCAGGTTCAAGCGATTCTCCTGCATCAGCCTCCCGAGGAGCTGGGATTAACAGGCATGTGCTGCCATGCCCAGCTAATTTTTTTTTTTTTTTGAGATGGAGTTTTACTCTTGTTGCCCAGGCTGGAGTGCAATGGTGTGATCTTGGCTCACGGCAACCTCTGCCTCCCAGGTTTAGGTGATTCTCCTGCCTCAGCCTCCTGAGTAGCTGGGATTATAGGCATGTATCACCATGCCCAGCTAATTTTGTATTTTTAGTAGAGATGGGGTTTCTCCATGCTGGTCAGGCTGGTCTTGAGCTCCTGACCTCAGGTGATCCGCCTGCCTCAGCCTCCCAAAGTGCTGTGATTATAGGCGTGAGCCACCGTGCCTGGCTGCCTGGCTAATTTTTGTATTTTTAGTAGAGACGGAGTTTTGCCATGTTGCCCAGGCTGGTCTCAAACTCCTGACCTCAAGTGATCCACCTGCCTTGGCCTCCCAAAGTGCTGGGATTACAGGCATGAGCCACTGCGCCTGGTCTAAAAAAAAGTGTTTTAATGTATTTCAGGGTAGTTTCCTTTGGTGCATATGACACAACGATCTGAAATGACAGTGTTTGCAAATGTGAGACTGAAATTCAATTGTGACTTCTGTATCCTTAGAAAAACTGTAGAATGCTTGGATAGAAAATGATTTTTTTCCATTTAGACTTTAACCTTCTCTATTTTACTTTATTTATTTATTTTTGAGATAGAGTCTTGCTTTGTCACTCAGGCTGGAGTGCAATGATCACAGCTCACTGCAGCCTTGAACTCCTGGGCTCAAGTGATCCCACCTCAGCCTTCTGAGTAGCTAGGACTGCAGGTTTGTGCCACTATGCCTGGCTAGTTTTTTTTTTAGTAGAGACCTTGGGCTCACTATGTTGCCCAGTGTGAAAATCTTTTCTTCTTTACAAGAAATTGTTGATTTGTTAGAAGTTCAAATAGGCAGTTTATAATCTTCCATGCACTTGGAGATGACCCTTATTAGCAGTTTGTATTATTTTTTCCTAAATATTTTTCCCCCCTATTATTAACATCTTACATTGGTATGGTACATTTGTTACAATTAATGAACCAATGTTGATGCATTATCATTAAACAAAGTCCATATTTTATTCAGATTGCCTTAGTTTTTATCTGATGTCCTTGTTCCAGGATCCCGTCGGCATATCATGTCACATTTGGTAGTCATGTTTCTGCTTAGCTCTGACAGTTTCTCAGACCTCCCTTGTTTTTGATGACCTAGGTATTTTGTAGAATGTCCCTCAATTAATACTTGATGTTTTTCTCATGATTGAACTGGGGTTATATGTTTGAGAGCAGAAGACAACAGCAGTAAAGTACCATTTTTATCACTTTGTGTCAAGTGTATATATTATCACCATGGTTTATAACTTCTGATGTTCACCTTGATCACCTGGCTAAAGTAGTATATGTCAAGTTTCTCCTCTGTAAAGTGACTCTTTCTTCCCTTTTTACGTCTGTACTCTTTGGAAGGAAATCACTCTGTGCAGCCCACACCCAAGTAGTGAGGAGTTATGTTCCCTCTCCTTGAGGACACAGCATCTTCAGACATTATTTGGAATTCTTTTATGCCAGAGAGTCCTCTCTTCTCCCTCATTTGTTTATTTATTCAGTCATTTATTTATATCACCATGTACTCATGGGTATTTATTTTATACATTGGCTTATAATTCAATATTACTTTATTTTAGTACTCAAATTATTTCAGTTTTGGCTAGTCTCAAATCTTTCACTTGGAGCCTATGTCCTTTGACATACTCCAATTGTTGTGGAATTTTTTTTTTTTTTTTTTGGTACTTATGTACTTTCTGACACTGAAAGATGCTTACTACTACTGCTACTACTGCTGCTACTTCTGCTACTACTGCCGCTTCTGCTGCTGCTTCTCTTCTCTTCCTTCCTCTTCTCCCCTCCTCCTCCCCATCCCCCTCCCCCTCCCCTCTTTTCCCTTCTTCCTTCTTTACTAGGTGTGCTCATTGTTCCTGGGTGTCACCCTCATAGCTGACAGCAAGAAAATATGTGTGTATATACTTCTCTGCAGAGTTGACAGAAAAGAAAATACATTTGTGTATATTTAGCCAGTATATATGTGCATATTTAAATATTTCTATATGTAACTGTGTATATTGTACTATACTAAGTATGAGTTCATACTGATGTCGCCAGCTTTAATCCATCACCACATGGATCCTGCTAGCCTTCTCCTTTTGCTTGTCTGTAACCTCTCACTCCAACAGTGAGAAACCTGTCTCCTGCTGTCATTCATTCTTTACATAATTATTCAATTCCAACATACATGTATAGTGGTATCAGAATTACTAACCCATATCCCCACCCCGCTCCCATGGGAGACTATCAAATAGAATATGGTGCTTATGTGCCATTTCTTTTGCCTTTCGTCTGACTCCATTCATTTCTAGAGTTATGTAGGTCTCCCATCCCCTTCATTGACTTGTTTCATATATTCATAATGCAGTTAATTTGTGTTGTCACATTCTGCATTCCATCCTGGGATCCTCCAGCCTCCTAAATGATTTTTAAAAATTCGCATACGCTAAGGCTTACTCGTTGTGCTGTAAAGTTCTGTGGGTTTTGACAAATGCATAGCATCATGTATCTGTCATTACAATATAAACAGAATAGTTTGATTGTCCTAAATGATCTCTTGTGCCTCTCCTGTTCAACTGTCCCCACTTCTCCCTGGCAACTACTGATCTTTTTAGTATACCATCTCTACAGTTTTGTTTTTTCCAGAATATCACATAATTAAAATCATACAGTATGTAGCCCTTTCAGACTGGCTTATTTCACTTAGCAAGATGCATTTAAAATTAATTCATGTCTTTTTGTGGCTTGATAGCTCATTTCTTTGTCAGATAAAGTTCCCTTGTGTGGATGTATCAGTTTGTTTACCTGTTCACCTATTGCAGGACATCTTGGTGGCTTCCAGGTTTTGGTTATTCTGCTTTTGCTGTTTGGTCAGTTTCCTTTTTCTAGATTGTTTACATAAATAAGGTAAAGAGATCGTAGGGCAGTAAAATGTTACTCTTTTTTAATAAACTTATTTAGAATCCAGATCATTTTGGAAAATGTCTGTGGCCTAGAAATTTGATAATGAGACATGGCTCAAAATAGGTCTCTGATAGAAGGTAGAGTTATAATTATTTTTCCGCTCATTGAGACCTATGAGTAGAAAGGTCTGCCTTAGAATTTTCTCCAGTTTATGTACATTGATGTTGACACTAGAAGATTGATGAAGCTATAGAAATATAATCTGTCAGCCGGACATGGTGGTTCACGCCTGTAATCCTAGCACTTTGAGAGTCTAAGACATGCAGATTGCCTGAGCTTGGGAGTTTGAGAGCAGCCTGGGCAACATGGTGAAACCCCGTCTTTACAAAAATACAAAAAAATTGCTGGGCACAGTGGCTCACGCCTGTAATCTCAGCACTTTGGGAGGCCAAGGCAGGTGGATCACCTGAGGTCATAAGTTCAAGACCAGCCTGGCCAACATGGAGAAACCTTGTCTCTACTAAATATACAATATTAGTCAGGCATGGTGCCGCATGCCTATAATCCCAGCTACTTGGGAGGCTGAGGCTGGAGAATCACTTGAACCCGGGAAGTGGAGGTTGCGGTAAGCTGAAATTGCGCCTTTGCACTCTAGCCTGGGCAACAAGAGCAAAACTCCATCTCAAAAAAAGAAAAAGGAAAAAAGGAGATAGCTGGCCTTTAGCTCACTTATGTTTAGGGAGAGATAGTCCTATAGGCATGTCATTGTCTCTGGCGCCGATTTCCCTTTTTCTCTTTGTTACTGGCAGTGGAGAGAAATGAGGAATGGAATTGAACCTTTTAAATGGAAAGATGGTGGATACTATCTTGTTGCAGTATGATTGGGCTTTAATGGTCTGTTAATTTTAACAGTCATCTTACCACCTGAGGCAGGAAGTGAATTTGGGCAAGTTTTCATGGTCCTACTGAGTTCTTGACTTTTAAACTTCCTTGGATGTGCTTCATATATCTAATACGCTTGAAAACTTAGGGCCTAGATAGAATTTGGGAGTTGAGAAGAAGGTCCTACATATTCTCAGGCACCTTCTCATGATGCCTGTTGAATCTGGCAGTAAAACATTCGTAGTTTGACATTCAGGTACTCTTTAGTATGATAAGTGCAGGACAAAGTTCCCCCTTACAGTCTGTGTGTGACAAAAACCAATAAATAAGTGGCACTGAGGGTTACGCAACAATGGGTTTGTTACAAGTTGTCCTGGCCAAAGGGCCTCTGTGCCAAAGGCTGGCAGAAAAACGGCACAGGAAGGCTGCCAGCCTGCAGTCTTAATACTTGCCTGGCCCTTGTAATTGAAAAGTAGAGAAATCTGGGAAGACTGTTTATCTTTTCCAAGGGAGGTGCTTTTGTCTCCCAGTGGCCAAAGGCCAGTTTAATACAGAGCCAGGCCCTTTGGGCTGAATAAGCCAAGTACTGAGATGGCTTATTCACTCAGGACTTCCTAATATTTGTATTAAAGTGTGAGGAAAGGGAAGAATAAGAGACTACTGAGCATATTAGCCTGCCTTTCATTTATTTTATATTCTCTTACTTTCTCTTACTGACCTGTGTTGTCAGTATTTCCTCTTGGGAAATATTTTTCACACTCTGCTTTCCTGACAGTGTTTAGAACATAGCTGTTCCTTAGTGTATATGTCTCAAATGAATGAATCAACTCTGCGTTTAGAGGAGTACAGAAAAATACCTGAAACCTTCTACATACACATCTTTGGGTTTTGTTGTAAGTTAGGTTTGTAGAGTCCTACAGCTGAGCCAAAAATGGTGACCAGTGCCCAGCATCATTAAGGCAGAATTAAGGCATCTCTCACGGTGAACCCTATTAGTCTTTATAGTGGGGCACTTGATCAACATGCTGTGAACGAGCTTTACAGCTAGTCACGTTTGTTTACTTTACTTTTCTACATTGTATTTCAATAGCTCTTCATCATGTGGCGTGATATGAAGTGGGTACTATTTATTCTTTTTTTTTTTTTTTTTTTTTTTGAAACTGAGCAAAAATTTCTTTCTATACTGTACTCTCTCCCCCAAAAATAAAGGTTGAGTATCTCTTACACAAAATGCTTGAGACCAGAAGTGTTTCCGATTTTTTTTTAAAGGATTTTGGAGTATTTCTGGGATACGTACCGGTTGAGCATCCCTGATCCAGAAATCCAAAATGCTTCAGTCAGCATTTTCTTTGAACATCACATTGGTGCTCAGAAATTTTTGGATTTTGGATTTTTGGGTTATGGATGCTCAGCTTGTGCCTTTGAACACTCATATTGGTGTTAGCCCACTGTTTAGGGCTAACAAATGCTGGGCAAGTGGTTAGAGAAGCAACTCATGCTTTTCCTTCCTGCCTGCCTGCCTGCCTGCCTGCCTTCCCTGTCACCCAGGGTACAGTGCAATGTACTGTGACCTTTGCCTCCCAGCTTCAAGCGATTCTCTTGCTTCGGCCTCCCGAGTAGCTGGGATTAAAGGCTCCTGCCACTATGCCTGGCTAATTTTTATATTTTTAGTAGAGACAAGGTTTTGCCATGTTGGGGCCAGGCTGGTCTCAAACTCCTGACCTCAGGTGATCCACCCACCTCTGCCTCCCAGAGTGCTGGGATTATAGGCGTGAGCCACCATGCCTGTCCAACTCATGCTTTTCAAACTTTGACTCCAGGATAATTGGCCTTCTGCCAGTGTCATTTGAGAAGCCTGACCTGCCTTCAGAGTCTTTGGGTCTTTGGATTCTAGATTCTTTCCTGTTTTCTCTGATAACTCTTTTTGTGCCTCTCTGCCTGTTTCTCTTTAGCAGTGTCTGTATCCTTTTTCCTCTGAGCTTTATTCTTGGTTACCTTGTTTCAGGAGCTGTGGGTCTTATCTGAATGGGAATGATTTCCCATTTTGCTTCCTCAACTCTGTCTTCTCCTTCATTGATCAGCTGCTTATTTTCATCAGTCATTGTAATAGTTCCAGGATAGTTCATTGTCAGTTCATATTGGACATGACAAAACTTTTTCCACTGAAGCTCTTGCTTCATAACTCTCTCATATTATTGTCAGCAACTTTATCTTCCTGGCCTTTTCAGTCATGCAACAAAGTTGGCATGATTTTTATTGCTTTTTCTTGTAGATAATCTCAAGTTGCCCTTTCTTTTATAACCTCTTTTTAGACTTTTAACTTTTTTTGGCTAGTGGTTGCTTTTTTTTTTAATTGCTGTTTTTATTTCCTAATTTAGCAGTGTTTTGTGTACTTATGCTAAACCTAGCGTAGTGTTGGGTGACAGGTATGAATGATATAATTCCTGCCCTCTGTTGGCTTAGAAACCCCTTGGGAAGTTAGAGCAAGAACATAGTAGGTAATATAGCCTAAGTTCGAGGTGAGTGGTACCCACACTGTTGTAAGTGGTCAGATGGGAATGATTTTTTAGCAAGATTCATCAAAGATAGTGTGTTTGGGCCAAGTCTGTAACAGCAAAAGTGAGAAATAACTTAAAAGTGAATCAGTAGATATGATCTATATGTTGTGTATCAATATGGTATGATCTGTGATTGATGCAGCCATAAAAAGTAAGATACAGTATTTGAAGTTTTTTTTTATTTTTGAAACGGAGTCTCTTAGTGTCATCTGGGCTGGAGTGCAGTGGTGCAATCTCGGCTTACTGGAACCTCTTCCTTCTGGGTTCAAGCGATTCTCCTGCCTCAGCCTCCTAAGTAGCTGGGATTATAGGTGTGTGCCACATGCCCAGCTAATTCTTCTGTATTTTTAGTAGAGATAGGCTTTCACCGTGTTGGTCAGGCTGGTCTCAAACTCCTGACCTCAGGTGATCTGCCTGCCTCAGCCTCCCAAAATGCTGGGATTACAGGCATGAGCCGCCACCCCCAGTCGTGTGTATATTTTCCAGACATTATCCTTTGTGTTCTTTTAACTTTGCCTAGACCATGACTGTAGATCTGACCATCTTCATAGATCTGATTAATTTCTGACAACCTCATTCTAGCTAAAGAAGGCCTCTGAGAGGAAAAGGGAAAGTGCTAGTTCTGCCATTTTCTTGTTCACTTATGATTGCATTGGTATTATCATTATTTAATGTAATTTCTTTATAAGAATCTTTTTAAGCCACATATTCATTTTTGTATGCTTTAGTGAAAAATTGGCAAGGTTGTAGAGTGTGAATGCACTTAATGCCACTGAACTGTACACTTAAAAATGGTTAAAATGGCTGGGCGCGGTGGCTCATGCCTATAATCCCAGCACTTTGGGAGGCCAAGGCGGGCAGATCACCTGAGGTCAAGAGTTCGAGACCAACGTGACCAATATGGAGAAACCCCTTCTCTACTAAAAATACAAAAATTGGCCAGGCATAGTGGCACATACCTGTAATCCCAGCTAGTCAGGAGGCTGAGGCAGGAGAATCACTTAAACCTGGGAGGCAGAGGTTGCGGTGAGCCAAGATCATGCCATTGCACTCCAGCCTGGGCAACAAGAGTGAGACTCTGAAAAAAAAAATGGTTAAAATGATAAATTTTATGTAATGTATATTTTACTGCAATTTAAAAAAATTGGTGTATAGCCATTTGCAAGGATAGAATTCTTGTTAAGGAATGTCATGTTTTCCTCAGATAGCTCAAATACGGGCAGCAGTTGGCTGGCATGGAACTTCATAAGGGTCCTAGTTTTCATGAATACATTAAAATTCATAAAATTTAATTTCTACTATTTTTAAAGTAAAAAATAAATAGAATATTCAGTATCTTCTTCCTATATCCTGATGAATCATTCCATCCACCCCTGGGGAAACACATACCCTCTGGAGAGTGAAAACTAGAAAAGAGACCTATTTCTAATAGGATGTTTTTATTTAATATTGAGGCAGTACATCGATAATCCTTATTCTCTTGTTCTTCCCTTGTCTGTGTATGTTGCTAATGATGTTATCCTGACCTTGTATTTTCATACCTGTTCTTCCTTCCTAATCCAGCTCTGTTTTCTCATCTAAAATATGTATGTATATATTTTCATATATATGTAAGTATATATGTATTCATATACATACATATATTTTGTTTTTAATTTTTATTTTATTATTTTATTGGAGATGGAGTCTCGCTGTGTCCCCAAGGCTGGAGTGCAGTGGTGCAATCTCGATCTTGGCTCACTGCAACTGACACCTCCTCGGCTCAAGCGAGTCTCCTGCCTCAGACTCCCAAATAGCTGGGATTACAGGTGCACACCACCATGCCTAGCTAATTTTTTGCATTTTTTGTAGAGATAGGATTTCACCATATTGGCCAGACTGGTCATATACATATATATATATTGCCTAGGCTGGATGGAGTGCAGTGGTGTGGACTGTGGCTCACTGCAGCCATGACCTCCTGGGCTCAAGTGATCCTCCCATCTCAGCCTCCTGAGTAATCTCATCCATATTTCTTTCTCTTTATTTTATTTTTTAGCCAGGATGTGTTCTCATCTGATTTTTTATTTTTTTTTATAAAGATGGGGGTCTCACTATGTTGCCCAAACTGGTCTCGAACTCCTGGGCTCAAAGATCTGCCCACCTTAACCTCCCAAAGTGCTGAGATTTGGGCATGAGCCACTGTACCCAGCCCGTCTCATCCATATTTCTGTGGCACTTTACATAAACTTCTTTGTACCTCTAATCACATTGTGTGTGTGTGTGTGTTTTTTTTTTTTTTCGAGACATAGTCTCGCACTGTCGCCCAGGCTGGAGTGCAATGGTGCCATCTCTGCTCACTGCAACCTCCACCTCCATTCAAACAATTCTCTTGCCTCAGCCTCCTGAGTAGCTGTGACACAGGTGCCCGCTACTACTCCTGGCTAATTTTTGTATTTTTAGTAGAGATGGGGTTTTCACCATGTCGGCCAGGCTGGTCTTGCACTCCTGACCTCAGGTGATCCACCCTCCTCAGCTTCCCAAAGTGCTGGGGGGTAAGCATAGAATTAAGAACTAGCTTTAATAGTATCATCCTGCAAGCTTCAGGTTATAAGACCAGGCCTTCTTTTACTCTGGGGGTATTTTTTTCTTAAACAGCTGCCAGACATTCAGACTCAAACTGAAGCAGGATATTTCCCTTCTCTGACTCCTTCACAGGACTCATGACAGGGGTGCCTGATTTACTCAGCCCACTGCTCTCAACTCCTTGCAGAAAGGAGTATGTGAGTGAATGAAGCAGGAACTGGAGTGCACAGGTGCCGGAACCGGCTGGCTGTTTCAGTGCCGGTGGGATCAAATCCCATTTACCCAGGAATTACAGGCGTGAGCCACCATGCCTGGCATATTTCTTCTCTCTCCTTGTTGAGCAGCATGTCTTGGTTATATACTGTGATCCTAGCACCTAGCTATGGCATAAATGTGCTCTCACAGAATGTTTTATCAAATTGCTGGAACTAGAACTTAACCCCTGTGGTGTCTTAAGCACTCTGCCTTACCTTCATAATTTTGGTCAGCCTTCGTTTTTTTTCAGAAGCCTAAATTGCATCTTCATGGCCATCATCACTTTCTCCACACCAGTACTTGCTATTAGGAATACTTGGGCATAAATTATATTTGCATAGTATATACCTTTCAGGATAATTACTGTAGTTGATCTTGCTGATATTAACTTGTTAATGACAGAAGCTCTACTGGAGATACCACAGTGAGCATTTTCTATATAGGAAGTTAAGACCCTGGGAAGTTAGATGATGGTATAAGATTATATAATATTTTGGTGACAGAACTAGATTCTAGCTCTCCAAACTCTTGGTCCTTTGGGTTGAAGGAGATTGTAGTGAGAAGAGTTAGAGCAGCATAGTTGGTATAGTATGTGTGAGGAGCTTTGCTTCTTATTCTAACTGCTACTTGAGAGTTTTCAGTAATTGAGGAGCCCAGTCTTTCAGAAGGAAGTACATTCCATTTATTTAGACTGTGATAGCAGTTCAGTTTGGCATACCAGTCACCTGATCCACACTTTCAGGGTAGTCAGATGGAGACCAGAGCTTGATTCTCTGGGAGTGAATAGTTTGGAGAATTCTGTAGGACCTTCTGCCTTGGCTGCTAGATTAGTTGTTGACTGATGTGTGGTAGCCAAATAGGGTGTCAGAGACAAGGTGTGACTGGCTACTCTGTTGCTGATGTGCATTAATTAGTGTGGCCTCTACAGGATCAGCTCAGTATGGACCCTGTCATTATTTGGTGGTTCATAAACTGCTTACCCAGAAGAGATAAAGTTCTGAGAAAATAGATCACATTAACCAAAAGGTCTAAAGAAAGATTTGTAAGTCAGAATACCAATTTGTAGTGGTAGGTGTATACCTGGCTCGGGATGTAGAATTTCTTGACCAAACCAGGGGTTCCCTGCTGCTGGGATCTAGCCTAAGATCAAAATAAAAATCAGAGGATTGCTTGCTGGGATGGGGGTAAGCATAGAATTAAGAACTAGCTTTAATAATATATTCCTGCCAGCTTCAGGTTGTAAGACCAGGCCTTCTTTTACTCTGGGGGTATTTCTGTCTTTAACAGCTGCCAGACATTCAGACTCAAACTGAAGCAGGATATTTTTCCCTTCCCTGACTCCTTCACGGTACTCATGACAGGGATGCCTTGTTTACTCAGCCCACTGCTTTCCTTGCAGAAAGGAGTATGTGAGTGAATGAGGCAGGAACTGGAGTGCCCAGGTGCTGGAACTGGCTGGCTGTTTCAGCGTGGGTGGGATCAAACTCCACTCACTCAGACCTGCTGTATTCTGCCCCTCCCTCGTGGGAGGGAGTGCACAGGTGAGCAGGTGCAGGAGCCAGAATGAGCACTTTTGGGTGCCAGCAGGAGCGAACTCTGTGCAGGCCATGTGGCAGCATCTAAGTGGGAAGCCTGCGACTCCTGAAGCCCCAGAGGTTGTGTTTTGGTGCTCTTTGAGCTCTGCCATCCACAGATGGCTTAAGTGTTAACAGCTCAGTGGGCCTGCAGCTGCCCTCTGCCAGTGAGGGCAAAAGGCCAGTATGACAGCCTTTTTTGTCTGTACTCATGGCTGCTGAGCTTTTGTCCAGTGTCCAGGAAAGATAGGTCACATGAATGAATTAAAGGATGGTAAATATGGGTGATCTTATTTTTATTTATGTGGGAAGGGGAGCTAAAAAGGGGACAGTGGGTGGTGGGTAGGTAATTTTCCCCTGAAGTCTGGCTCTCTCTGGCTGGATTCTTCTCCACAGTTATGCAGTCAGGCTGTCCTTCTGAAGTCAAGCCACTTCTCTCTGACATTCAGCGGTGGTCTCCAACGTCCAGCTGTTTCTCATCTCTGCTGACTGAGTCTGGGGTCTTCATAGGGACAGGATAGGGTGGGGGCCATGGGTGGTTTAGGAAAAGGCAACATTCTCGTGGGAAAACAGGGATATAAGTTCTCACTTTGGGCCACAATCTCAGGCTTTTTGGCTTGAAGGTGAAGCTTCGTCAGGGACTTGACTCTAGAATTTCTCTGCCTCCTGCCTCTATCACTGTATCGAAACTACCATGCTGTATTCTTACTCTTCCTCTTATTTGCTGATAATAAGTTGTCAGAAAAGCTTTTGTCATTACCAGTTTCCTTATGAAGGGAAGAATTGGTTAAGATTTCCAGGAGTACTGCTTATTTCATATTCATTAACAAGTTACTTGAGTAGTATTTGTTGTTGCTGTTGTTGTGTGTGTGTTTGTGGGGTTTTGTTTGTTTTTTTGAGATGGAGTCTTGCTCTGTTGCCAGGCTGGAGTGCAGTGGTACAATCTCGGCTCACTGCAACCTCTGCCTTCCGGGTTCAAGCAGTTCCCCTGCCTTAGCCTCCTGAGTAGTTAGGACTACAGGCGCGCGCCACCATGCTTGTCTAATTTTTTGTATTTTAAATAAAGACAAGATTTCACCATGTTGTCCAGGATGGTCTTGAGCTCCTTACCTTGTGATCCACCCGCCTCAGCCTCCCAAAATTCTGGGATTACAGTTGTGAGCCACTGCGCCCAGCTGTGTGTATGTGTTTTGAGACAGGTTCTTGTTCTGTTGCCCAGGCTGGGGTACAGTGGCATGATCACAGCTCATTGCAGCCTTGAACTTTTTGGCACAAGCGATCCTCCTGCCTCAGCTTCCCAATGTGGGGTTACAGGCATGAGCCACTGTGCCCAGATTGGGTGATATTTGAAACCTGTTATTCCACATGAGATTTATTGTTTGCTACTTAATATGATTTAGCAATACGGACCTTTACCATTTTCACATTGGTTCCTGTAACACTCTCCAGAAAGGACTGATGTACTGTATCTTCCACTTTCACTGAGCACTTGCTGTGGATACACTGATTTTAGTCCCTATTTTTTCTCCAGGGTCATCTAGTAGCAGGCACCCAAATCAGGCAACTCCAAAGAAAAGTGGTTTAAAGAATGGCCAGATGAAGAATAAAGATGACGAGTGCTTCGGGGATGATATTGAAGAGATCCCAGACACAGATTTTGATTTTGAAGGGAATCTAGCTCTTTTTGACAAGGCAGCTGTGTTTGAGGAGATCGATACCTATGAAAGGAGAAGTGGTACCCGTTCCCGGGGCATCCCAAATGAAAGGCCTACTCGGTACCGCCATGATGAGAACATCCTGGAGTCAGAGCCCATTGTCTACCGACGGATCACAGTGCCCCACAATGTGAGCAAGGAGTTCTGCACAGGTGAGTGGCACCAGGTCCCACATCCTGCTGGCTGCTGTTGCCTTTCTATTAAGTTTGAAACAGAAAGACCTGGCTTCTGAGTCACAGTCTCACACTAGGAATTAACTTACAAGGCTTGGTGGCTGGCCTAGTATTATTATCTCTTGGGGATTGCATCTAATAACAGCATTCTGCCATGGTGGAGGGATAATTTCTCTACGTGTGTGTTTATATCCTGTATCTGGCAGGATCTGGCCTGCTACTTTAGTGTGTTGTGAGTAACAACTAAAGGCAAAGAGCCTACTCTGTAGAGTCAGATATTCAGATCGATTTCCACTCTGGCATCCCTATTACTACCCATATATTTCACCAGAATTCAACTCTGTTTTACTAATTATTTGTTGCAAAAAAAAAAAATAGTTAAAGATGGACGATTGGAATCATTGGCTAAAAATAGAGTTTTAATAAATTAAATTTCTTTACTATGCTATTCTTATCTGCTGTTAGCCCAGGACGTTGAAAGTTGGCTAGTTAATTTCATGTAGTGCCTTCTGTAGGTCACTGTAGATGATAATCTAGTTCTATTACCCCAGTGATTATTGTTTCTTTTTCTAGCATTAGAACCTTTTCTTCAAACTTGTGGCATATAAAAGAGTAAAGCAGCTATGAGAGAGGTAATTCACCTCATCCCTGTCACATCCCCTCCCCTCAAACCACATTACTTCTTGGAATATGGTCTGAAAACCACTGTTATTGAATGATCCTAAGAGCTAAAGGGGAAATCAGAATCATTTTAGTAAGTAGAGAAGGAATTGAGTATAATATTTTTATTTTGGTTTGAAGTTTGCAATATAGAGAATATAAATCTTGAATGCTGATAGCTGCTATAAAAAGAACTGTGGATACAGCTAATTTCATTTGGAGAAAAGTCAGACATGGCTTTTTTATAGATAATATAAGACTCTGTTGTATTTGATTTTGCTGAGTACAGTAGCTTGCATGTGCTTTCCATGTGAAAAAAAAAATAGGCCAACTGTCAGGCTAAGAAAGACTGCTAAAATAAAATTTTAAAAAAAGGCTGCTAGGCTGGGCCCAGTGGCTCATGCCTGTAATCCCAGTGGCTCATGCCTGTAATCCCAGCACTTTGGGAGGCCGAGGCAGGCGATCACCTGAGGTCAGGAGTTCAAGACCAGCCTGGTCAACATGGTGAAACCCCATCTCTACTAAAATACAAAAATTAGCTAGATGTGGTGGCACACGCCTGTAATCTCAGCTACTCAGGAGGCTGAGGCAGGAGAATTGCTTGAGCCCAGGAGGCGGTGGCTACAGTAAGCCGAGATGGCACCACTGCACTCCAGCCTGGGTGACAGAGCAAGACTCCATCTCTAAAAACAAACAAAAAAAGACTGCTGAATTGTGTCAGTCTTTTGCTGGCAGATTCTAGTAGGCATGCCTCTTTACTAAGGTGGTTTCCTTAAGCGGCAGTGACAGTGTAACTTGCCGAAGTCCTTTGATTTTTAACACCTGTGTAAAGGCAAACAGCCTAGCTCAGAATCAGATTTAACTTAAATTGCTAGATTTTAAGCCTTTCAAAGGCAGTTATCATCTGTTAAGTCTGGTACTCCTCCATGTCAGCCAACTATCCACCTCTGACTGCTTCCTTTTTTACTGCCCTCATTGTAAAAGAAACTGCTCCTGCCGCTAGCACCCTGTATCTATAGTCCAAGTGCTGCTGCTGAGGCTGCTGGATTATGCAGTGTGTGATTTCCCTGGAACTATTTACACTGCAGGAGTTTTTGGACTTGGGAAGATTATGATCTGCCCTGGCGTCAAGTGGCTAAGAGTGAGAATAACAGAATCAGGAAGGATTCTCAGATCTAATAGAACCTGAGAAAATACTTGCTAACGTGGACAAAAGCAGAGGTAGAAATTTTTTCCTACTGCACACTCCAGCTCCCCAACTTGATCTTCACACCTCTTTTGTTTTTAATGACTGAAGTGCAAAGTTCTCTCATATAAAACTATTTTCCTATCAATAAACATAATGTAAACCACATGTGCTGGTCCTTTGCCATAAACTTGGGTGTGGCATCTTGTGTGTAGTGACCAGTTGCACTCCACTGGTTTGTGACAATGAGGGGGAAAGAAGCCCAGGAGCTTCATGCCATCTGGTTTTTCTCTTTGTTCTTAACAGTGACAAGGAGTGGAAATGAAGCCCTTTTGCCAAGCACTGTCTATGCTAGAAGTAGAGCAAGGAGGCAGTTATTTATCTTGCTGAGCAGCTTCTCCTACAGGGGGTTTTTCTGTCTGTTCCAGCCCCAAGGCGCAACCCTCAAGCAGGTTTTCACTGAGGGGCAGGCAGTCAGCACAGAGCTGGGGACACTTTCTCCAATGGATCTGCCATCCAAATGTTTGGATCAAAATAAGGCAAACTAGAATATATAGAGAAACAGTCTAAGACCGTGAAATGTTAGTGTTAGGTGAGTTGGTCACCTAGTATAATTTTCTCATTTTAAAGATGAGGACATGAGGCCCAGAGAGGTAAAGGCTTTTTTTTTTTTTTTTTTTTTTTTTTGAGACAAAGTTTCATTCTGTCACCCATGCTGGAGTGCAGTGTCATGATCTAGGCTCTCAGCTCACTGCAACCTCCCCCTCCCGGGTTCAAGCGATTCTCCTGCCTTGAGTACCTGGGCTTACAGGTACCTACCACCATGCCTGGCTAATTTTTGTATTTTTAGTAGAGACAGGGTTTCACCATGTTGGCCAGGCTGGTCTCAAACTCCTGGCCTCAAGTGATCCACCCACCTTGGCCTCCCAGAGTGCTGGGATTACAGGCGTGAGCCACTGTGCCCAGCTGGTAAAGGCTTTTCTAAGCCTTACTCACTGGCCAGGTGAAGTGACCCATGAGGTTGAAGGCTGCAGTGAGCCAACGTCATGCTGCTGTACTCCAGCCTGGGTGACAGAGCCAGACCCTGTCTCCAAAAAAAAAAAAAAACAAAAAAAACTTACCCATCACATCTCCCTTTGTCTTCTAAATGTGAATTAAAAGGAGGAAAAATGTAAGAAGAGAAGGGCAGTTTAATGGCAAATAGACTACGGACAGTCCCCCAACTTACAACGGTTAGACTTACTAGTTTTTGACTCTAGGATGATGTGAAAACAATACTCATTCAGTAGAAACTGTCATTCAGATTATGAATTTAGATCTTTTCCTGAGATAGCGATATGCAGGTCTGATATTCTCCAGTGCTGGGCAGCAGGAGACACAGCAGTCAGCCATGCAGTCATGAGAGTAAACAACCAGTATTCTACAGTGTGCTGTGTTGCCAAATGATTCTGCCCAACTCTAGGCTAATGTAAGTGTTCTGAGCAGGTTTAAGGTAGGCTAGGCTAAACTATGGTGTTAGGTAGGTTAGGTGTATTAAATGATGCATTTTCAGCTTAGATATGTTCAGCTTACAATAGGTTTATTGGGATAAGACCCATTTTAAGATGAGAGACATCCCTGTAGTCTTTTCTGTTTAGTACTGCACTCTCTCTGGAATGGACCAGCAGTTTACAGAAGTAACTTGGAGAGCTCCCGCAGTCTGGCCTTGTGGCATTCATGTCCTGGAATACCAGATACTTTATTTTCTACTAATCCTCAGAGTAGCAAAAGAACAACATGTTTATTACCCATTTGGTGATGGCTTGGAATTTAGGATTCTGGCAGCTTGCTGCTGGTGCCCTGAATACTGACTTCATGCTAAGTGGTGTCAACAGTACATAAGCTACTATTCACTAATTGTTCATACTCCTCTTGGCAGTACTCTTTGCCAGCTGTGTGTGTTGTGATGGGAACAGTGTTGTTTTAGGTCTGTTGATGGGAAAACACATTCAGGAAGCAATTAAATTCAGCTCTTGTTTAACCCCCATTTTTTCTTTCTGGAAAGTCCTTTCAGTTTTTGGCAGGGCTTCTGTCTCCAGCAGTCATGGATCATCAGACATTTCTCTAGCTTGGGCCTACCTGCTAAATAATTGGTGTCCAGTGGTCACACTCTGGATTGGTCAGGGTCTTTCTGGATCTAGGCTTGTAATCTGAAATCCTTTGAAGACAGATTCTGTGTGCGTGTGCGCACATGCACATGTGTTAAGTTTAAATATAAAACACTAGATGTCTATGAGCACTCTGTTCAGTGGTGAGAACTCAAAGAATACTGCTTAGGAAAGTGGTAAGGCTTCAGAGAAGAATCTTATTCAACACTCATAATACTGGTTTTTGAATTTTTTTTTAATTTTATTTTTTTTGAGACACAATCTCACTCTGGCACCCAAGCTGGAGTGCAATGGTGTGTCGGCTCACTGCAACCTCTGCCTCTCAAGTTCAAGTGATTCACCTGCCTCAGCCTCTTGCATAGCTGGGATTACAGGTGTGTGCCACCATGCCCGTCAAATTTTTGTATTTTTAGTAGAGATGGGGTTTCACCATGTTGGCCAGGCTGGTCTTGAACTCTTGACCTCAGGTGATCTGCCCACCTTGGCCTCCCAAAGTGCTGGGATTATAGGCATGAGCCACCTTGCCCAGCCTAATGCTCATAATATTCTAAAGGAAATATTTTAAGACAGTTTTGGTCAGTCAAAACACTGTGTTTATTGTGTGTAACTGACTATAAGATAGTCCTTGCCTTTAAGTTATGAAAATGTAATAGGAGATAGAAAGATACCATATGTGCCCAGAATCCAGTGAAAGTGTGGACATTAAGTGCACTAGGTGTTGAGAGGCAGAGGAGGTCCTGTAGGCCGCATCAAGGAAGGCTTCATGGTGGAAGCCTTGAAACATGGGCAGGATTTCACCAGGCAGAGAGAAAGAGGAGAATATTCATGGGTAGGCTAGGCAGGTGCTGGTGAACAGTGTGAGTAAAGGGCGTGTGGGAGACTGGTCATTAGTTGGCTTGGCCAGGGCAGAGAGTTTGTGTTGGGGAGTAGAAGGAACTAAAATACAGCTGTGGACCAGAGCACAGAGGGCCTTGTGTGCCAGTGCTATCTTTGTACTGTAGCCATGGGGAACAACTGAAGGATTTCGGATAGGAAAATGACATGATCTCTTTTAGGAAGACTGGTCTTGTGGTAGGATCCCAGGTAGAACAAGAGGGGAGAGAGGAGACCAGAGCAGCGTCAGTCATGCTGATGATGTAACTTATATACTAGAGATTTGGACCATTGAATGGAAAGGAACACTAAGATACGAGGGAAGTGACAGAGGGCAATTTGACAGGCTATGAAGACGGAAAACAGGGTTGAGCAGGAGGATTTGGAGATATTGAACCCATGGGGCAGGAAGACTGGCAATGAGTCTAGTTATCATTAGATTGTACGAATTTATAGTGGGCCAAGCCTACATGGTTTTGTGACCGCCCCCCTTTTTTTTCCCCTCCTTGCAATGCTTTGTGCCTGAGCCCTGAGAAAGCAAATACAAGAGTTGCTACAATGAGGGTTAGGGAGATGTGGGAGTTATTGGTTATTAGAGCGTTAATCAGGAGTTAAAAGTTATGTAGTCAAAGAGAGAATGCTAAGCTGGTTTCCTTATCTCTAAAGTGGGATAATACTGTGGATTAAATGAGATTATGTGGAAAAGCAGCTAGCAAAATACCCAATTTGTAATTATTATTTAATAAATATTTGACTTCAAATGTGAATTTGCAAAGGCCACCTCAGTAAGATTATTTCAAAGCATCAGCATTTATAGTATACCTACTATGTGCCAGACGCCATTTTAGATACTCTGGAAATCATAGTTCATTACCTTAGGGGCCTCTGAATATAACCGAACCAAATATGTAAATATACTGATAACAGAAGTGTAGTCGGCTGCAGTGGCTTACACCTGTAATCCCAACACTTTGGGAGGCTAAGGCAGGAGGCTGGCTTGCTTGAACCCAGGAGTTTGAGACCAGTGTGAGCAACATAATGAGACCTCATCTCTACAAAAAATAAAATAGCCAGGATGTGGTGGTATGTGCCTGTGGTCCCAGCTACTCGGGAGGCAGAGGTGGGGGATTACTTGAGGCCAGGAGTTCAAGACCAGCCTGGGCAACATAGCAAGATCCTATCTCAACTTAAAAAAAAAAAGACTTGAATTCTCCGTTTCCTCCATTGTAATAAATTCTCTATTCATGAGCCCTTCCTGGTGGTTAGACTTCTTTACCCTCCGCCATTTGTTCTCTACTGTGCAGCCCTCTTCTGTCCTCAGGTATGTAAAAGCCCAGATGGGAGGCAGTAGGGTGCTCTTGGTGCAGGCATCTCTGCAGCTTTGCCTGAGGGATGAGCCACCTCCACACGGTGTGCTGAGATTTAGGGAATAACAAGTGTATGAGGGTGACCTGAACTAGAGTTCCTGTTTATTGTCTTAAAAAGGGGCCAGGCGTGGTGGCTCACGCCTGTAATCCCAGCACTTTAGGAAGCCAAGGCAGGCGGATCACCCGAGGTCAGGATTTCAAGACCAGCCTGACCAACATGAAGAAACCCCATCTCTGCTAAAAATACAAAATTAGCTGGGCATGGTGGCACATGCCTGTAATGCCAGCTACTTGGAAGGCTGAGGCAGGAGAACGCTTGAATCTGGGAGGCGGAGGTTGTAGTGAGCCAAGATCATGCCATTGCACTCCAGCCTGGGCTACAAGAACGAAACTCCATCTCCAAAAAAAAAAAAAAAAAGATCCAGTTAAGCTTGAGTGAGGTGCTCTGGTCTGAGCTCCAGCACCTCTTATCCTTACCCATTTCTTTTGGAAAAGGCAGTTCTGGTTTCTGCAAGGAAGGGAAGCAGCTGGTGAGAGAGGCCACAAGTGATTTGTTCCTGCTGCTTTGTAACTCTACTCTTTTCACCCTGGCTGGCTAAGTCTTGGAGTTTTGATGAGGATGTATCTAGCTCTCAGGACAAGTTTGGCTTTCAGAAAATTCCAGACTAGCAGTTGTCTTTCACAGCTGGCATTCCATTCCTGCCTCTGAGCCCTAGCTGTTTTCCTCTGCTTCCTGTCACCAAGAGTCTCTCTAGAAGTAGTCGAAGGCTTTCAAGACCAGCTGCATTTTTATCTTCTCAAAAATAGGTAGTCAAGCAGTCTGTTTTGAACTTTTTGCATGTGTGTTCAAAAGGAATTCAGGAAGAAATAAATCTTGGAGTTTAGAAATGCCACTGAAGAATTTTACTCTGGAGGTAGTGAGGCCTCCTTTGGTAGCTGTTGTACTTTTGCAGAGAATTCTTCTCATTCGGAGAATCAAGTCTCTGGTCAGCATCTCATTGCCTTCTCACCCATAGACCCAACCCACACAGGGTCCTGCCTTGTCTCCCCATAACCCGCTCCCCAACTTCATTCCCCAATTGTATGTTTATGGATTAAATCAGGTGCCACAAAGGATGTCATTCTGAGGGAGAGCCACTGGGAGACATCAGGAAGTAAATTCTGGGTGGTGTTCTGGACAGAACGGCTGCATTGGATAAACCTATGCTCCTCTGCCAAGTGTCGTAACTTTTCACTGAGCAGAGTTAATGAGCCTAGTTTCTAAATTTGTGTCTCCAGCAGGCAGACTTCCTTGACAGTGACTTGGTTGAGTTTGGGGAACCTCAGGCTCTAGCAGGTGTGGAAGAATTTATCACTCCCTTTCTTTATCTTGGAATCCTTCAGAGTTCCTGGGCCTGGATAATCAGGTGAATGGTTGTCATAGGCCTGAAGGGCTTGGTTTGATCATTGGTGATCTCCTGAGGTTTTAGAGCAGTACTCTTAAGATAGGTGTATTGGCTAGACTCTCAGCCCAGTAATGAACCACTCTGCTTCTTACATGTTTTCCAAGAGTTTAAGCTCAAACCAAAGGCTGGAGTATCTGGAGCCTAGCACATTACAGCCTGACACCTGAGTTTTTATGAAACTGCCCATTGGTCATTCCAGAAATGCATTGGTCCCTGGTAATATGACTGCTTTGCCAGTATATGGCCTCTTGCCATTACAGAGCCACAGGTGCCTAGACAGAGTGAGAAAGGAGTTTGATTTCTGTATATCTACCATCTTCTTGAAATTCAGCAATCAGGCCAAGCCTGGCAGATCACTTGAGGTCAAGAGTTTGAGACCAGCCTGGCCAACATGGTGAAACTCTGTCTCTACTAAAAATACAAAAATTAGCCAGTAGTGGTGGTGCATGCCTGTAGTCCCAGCTACCTAGGAGGCTGAGGCAGGAGAATCACTTGAACCCAGGTGGTGGAGGTTGCAGTAAGCCAAGATCACACCACTGCACTTTAGCCAGGGTGACAGAATGAGATTCTATCAAAAAAAAAAAAGAAATTTCTGGAAAGGACTAGGGAGGTCACTTTTTCTAATTTAATATGCAGACACTGTGTTCTGTAGTAGCCTTGGCAACAGATTTTCCCTTATCCTCAGTAGTACTCATTTTGGCCCCGGAGTCTCCTTCCTTTGAAATTTCATTTGAAATTTTCATGACCTTATGCTACCCCATAGGTTTCCTGTGTCCCTTGAAATCAATTCTCCTTGGTCTTTCTATTCTTACTTTCTACCCCTGACTACTTTACCCTGCAAAAAACAACTCAGCTTTTAAAACCTTCTGAGCTTGGCCTTGCCCACTGCTGTACACTGAACCACAGGGACATTTTCATCTGCACATATCGCATGCATTCTGGCCTCCAAGGAGTTCCTGGTTCTCCACTCCTACCTGGAGTCCCTCTTCTAGTCATTGTGACTGCAGTCTTGCCTGTCTTTCAAGGCATAGTTCAAATTGAGACCTGATACTTCGTACCTGTAGCTCCTGATTTGAATTCTATACTTTGCACTTGTGCTTGGGATAACACAGTCTAAGGCTGTTGTGTTATTTTTGAAGTTTGTACCTACGTATTTTTTTGTTTCCAGCTAGATTATAAGACTCGGGGGCTGGCGTGGTGGCTCATTCCTGTAATCCCAGCACTTTGGGAGGCCGAGGTGGGTGGATCCCCTGAGGTCAGGAGTTTAAGACCAGCCTGGCCAACATGTTGAAACCCTATCTCTGCTAATAATACAAAAATTAGCTAGGCATGATAGCATATGCCTGTAATCCCAGCTACTGGGAAGGCTGAGGCAGGAGAATCGCTTGAACCCAGGAAGTCGAGGTTGCAGTGAGCCGAGATCATGCCATTGCACTCCAGCCTAGGTGACAAGAGTGAAACTCTGTCTCAAAAAAAAAAAAAAGACTGGGAATGGTGTCTGTTTTTCTACTCTTTTTATTTTCTCTACCTCCCCCACTGTTCCCTACTTCACCACTGACTTGCTTGGTGTACTGTTACTCTACAAACATTTTTAATCATATTTGGAAGCACTTAACTTTGTGTTTTTTTTTTCCCCAACTTTTTTTTTTTTTTTTTTTAGACCGGTCTCACAATATTGCCCAGGCTACAGTGCAGTGACACAATCTCGACTTACTGCAACCTCTGCCCTGAGTTCAAGTGATCCCCCACTTTAGCCTCCCTAGTAGCTGGGACCACAGCTGTGCGCCACTACCCCCAGCTAATTTTTTGTATTTTTAGTAGAGATGGGGTTTTGCCATGTTGCCCAGGATGGTCCTGAACTCCTGAGCTCAAGTGATCGGCCCACCCTTGGCTTCCCAAAGTGCTGGGATTACTCTTTGGCCAGGCATGAGCCACCATGCCTGGCCCGCAGCCCCCAACTTTTCATATTGAAAAAAATTTTCAAACTTACAGAAAACTTGTTAGAATAGGATAATGAACAACCATATACCCTTCATTTAGATTCACCAGTTAACATTTTGACACGTTTGTTTTATATAAAATAAATACATATGAGCACACACACATATTTCTGAACCATTTGAGATTTAGTTGTACTCATCATTAGATTTCATCCCTAACTTCCACAGCGCATAAATTCAGTGATATATATATTGCTCTACACAAACACACTACAAGATTGCTCTCAGCAAAATTTAAATTATTACAAAAGTACTATCTAATACACTCCATATGTAAAACTTTCCAGTTATCCCATTAATGTCCTTTATAGCTGTATTTTTTTTTTCTGAGACAGAGTTTTGCTCTTGATGCCCAGGCTGGAGTGCAATGGCGTGATGTCAGCTCACTGCAACCTTCACCTCCCAGGTTCAAGCCATTCTCCTGCCTCAGCCTCCCAGGTAGCTGGGATTATAGGCATGCACCACCATGCCTGGCTAATTTTGTATTTTTAGTAGAGATGGGGTTTCTCCATGTTGGTCAGTATAGCTGTATTTTTAATCAGTCTTTGTACATTACATTCAGCTGTCCTATCTCTTGTTTCCTTTAAACTAGAACAGTTCCTACAACTTTTGTTGTTCTTTGTGTTATTGATATTACTGAAGAATCTAAGCCAACTGATTTCAGAATGTCCCTTAGTTTTGATATATTGATTGTTTCCTTTTGATCTGATTCATGTTAAACATGTTTTCTAGGATTTTGGTAGGGCTATGTCTTTCTCAAGGCATCACATCATATCCCATTGTCCCATCACTGGGGGTAAGTTTGGCCACTTGTAAGCTGTTGACCACCAGATTCCTTCCTCGTAAAGATAATTTTTCCCTTCATAATTAATAAGTTATCTTGTTCAACAGTTCTTTGCCTCTTAAAGTTCAAAGCTTGTTCCAGTAGAACTTTAGTATGAAGGACTGAGGTCCAGCATGGACATGGAGCTGGTCTAGTTGTTGTAAGTGGGGAAGGGAACAGGTGGGGAAAGAGTCAGATGTATTGAATACAATGAAGGGAATAAGCAGCATGCTGACACCTGACAGGATGAGGAGCCTGCTGTGTGGGGGGAAGTATTGGAAGAGAGAATGAAGTGCTAGGATAAAGAAAGCACGTGAAGGGAATCGTCTCTTGAGGCCAGAAGGAACTTGGAGAATTTAGGAACCAGAAGGTGGCCAGGGGGGTCTGGGGTGCAGTGCAGGTTGGCTACCAGGTAAAGGTAGTAAGGTAGACCGGCCAGATCACAATAGGTCTTATGGGTCATAATAAAGAGTTGTGAATGTGTAGTTAAGCTTCTTATAACAAACCCTTCCTTTAGAGAACACTTGACACCAAATTGCATTACTACGAATTTGTGGTAGCTTTAGTGTAGATCTCCAGGGACTGTCTGTACATTGCTGGTGAGAGGGTATAAATTTACCAGTAGATTTATATCCCTAAAGGAACCAGTGTGACGTCAACACCCAGTTTTGTGACTGCCACAGAGTGGAATCAGAAGTCATAGTCCTGGAGAAATCCCATGCCTGTAAATGAGCTGTGTTTCTTGTTCATAGGACTTGGGACACATGCAGCCTTTCCAATTAAATGGCCAATCAGTGAGAGGATTGAGTTAGATCTGAGATAACACTTTGTTGTGGGAGCCTTGTTACACAACAGAAAGACTGGGCAGGGCTGAAGGTGAGAGGAACCTTGGACATGGTGCTGAGGGTGTCTGTGGGTGGGGGGTGGGGGAGTGGGGATGCACCATGTGTGTCTGTAAGGGAGGGAAAGGCCTGAAATGCTGTGTCCTGGAATGAGCAGTGTCAAAGTGATGACCTGACAAGGGGCAGACCGCAGCTGGCACGTGCAGTGCTGGGTCACTGCGTTCCGTGGCCTGAAGAGACAGCCCCAGCCTCATGCAGTGGAATCAGTTGTACAAGGAGGGGTTCTCTTTCCTGTCCTGTACTGAGTGTGCTTCCTTGATACCCTAAGGTCAATCAGATCCTAAGAAGTTCTCAGCTTGTCACGAACCAGTTATAATTATCTCTCCCTTTCTTGTTTCACCAGCAGCTGTAAAATACATATTAATGCCCAAAGAAACCCTACCAACTGATTTTACTGCCTTGATTCCAGAACAATAAAGATCTACCTTCCAACTCAAACATAATTAGGCTTGGCCCGTGTTCAGGCTTTGGCAGTAGCAGTGTTGTTGTTTGCAGTTTACACGCTATGTTCTTGGGTTCCTTCCTTTGGAATTTATTTTATTCCCTTGGCCTGTTTCTGATAAGCCAGTCCAACTGGTTGGACTTATGTGTATAAATGTTTAAAAGGAACACTTTGTGATGTTTGTATGTTCCTTTCAGAGCAACAGAGTAGAGTTCTAGACCCTGTAACTGCCAGACTCTGAGCAGAAAGGTTCTTGGCTTTGTCTTTCTAGGCTGCAAAAATATGCTAATTCATCACCAGTGCCCCTTCCCCCAACACAGATCAGCGAGGAGATGGTAAGAGACTCTCAGCTTCCAGCAGCAGCATCTAGTCAGCCGGTGAGGGGTGATGTCTCCTCTCCTGTACCATTAGATTTTGCACTCTTAAGGACTGTGAAGGGGCAGCTAGCAGAAAATGCTTCTGCCTCCTCCCAGAGAGCCCTCAGAATGCCGGGCAGGGGAGGGGCTGCCTGCCTGTACACATAGTACAAGAGCCAGACCCAGAACCCCTGATGTATGGAGTAGCAGGCCCAAGACTCACTGCCCTGACCCGTTTCAAATCTAACAGAAAGAATTCTGATAAACAGGTAAAGAAATGCAGAGACGAGTGAAAGCTCTGCCTCGCGTGACTCTGCAGGTAAAGAGGGTGTTTGAAGTAGTCAGGTGCGTGACTTGTCTGACAGGTTTGAGTTGTTAGTGGCTTAGGACTTTTGAAAATTGTTCAGCCTAATTAGTTCTGATAATATGTGCGTGTCTGAAGCAGGCCATAAAAATGGCTGTTTTAATCAGCTGTTGACATGCAAGGTCAGGCTGCAGCCTCCAGCACTGGCACCTGGAATACCAATGACTGCCGTTCCAGAAAGAGGTGGGAAGAGAGGCTCAGTGCTCCTAATGGCACTGTTGATTGTCTCTCGCCAGACCAGGAATAGGTTGGGCAGGTAGAGG
Organism: Cacajao melanocephalus; assembly: GCA_963573385.1. NCBI lineage: Eukaryota > Metazoa > Chordata > Mammalia > Primates > Pitheciidae > Cacajao > Cacajao melanocephalus. The sequence goes on from CAUYLG010055700.1 coordinate 53,588, forward strand.
GGCTCAGCTAGCTAACAGGTTAGTGTTTATTTGGTATGTTAGATATTTTTTATCATCATCATTACGTGACATTGTTATTTTGCCTTCCCTGAGAGGATACAGATCTGGGTCCTATAGGTTCAGTCTTTGTACTTGGTTTCCTGTAGTGAAAACATGAAGCTATACCCTCATTCTGTGTGGTTTTAAGAATCTATGTATGTAGGACTCAACCTGATAAAACCTCAAGAGATTTTCTTCTGACGTGACCAGTAAAGAAAACAGATTTTTTTAGACAGGGCTCTGGAACAATGGAATGATGATGAATGTACTGAAAACTTTTGTTAACTTTTATTCCCTAATTCTCCTACCTAAGAGTAAGACCAGAGCAGAAATGGCACTAGGTTGCATCACTTACATGTCTGAGTACCTGATGAGAACTCACCTCTGTTGATAAGTGTAGCTGGAACTAGTTGAGAAGGTGAAGGCTAAAGAAGTAAAAGATGCATTTCCTTACCTCAGGCAGTTTACAGTTCAGTATAGTTGAGGACACAGGATCTAAAAAGGCGCCTGATCTAGCTGGACAAAGCTAGTGACGTGCAGCCCCACAGTGACTTGCTAATTAGAATCGGTGTTTGTTGGTCCATTGGCCATTGATACCAAACGGGGCTCTTTGGGAAGGGGTCTGTTGTCAGCCCCGTGGCTTTGCAATTTGTAAGATAGCATTGGCATCTTGGAGGGAGCGTACCTTAGTTGTCAAGGTAAGAGCTGTCCATTGCAGATCACAATTTTTGGGTTTGTTGTTTCTATCCTGGTATGTTGACACTGTTGCATATAATAAATACTTTAGATTTCTTCACGTACACCAGCTGCTATAGATACTGGCTTTGAGCCTTGAAAAACCAAGTATTTTCCATAGTGTACTTTCAATGACTAATTCTCCCCAACTTTTATAACAGTTGCCTGTTTTTGTTTTTTTTTTTTTTTTTGAGACGGAGTCTCACTTTGTTGCCCAGGCTGGAATACAGTGGCGCGATCTCAGCTCACTACAACCTCCGCCTCCTGGGTTCAAGCAATTCTCCTGTCTCAGCCTCCCGAGTAGCTGAGACTACAGGTGCATGCCACCACTCCCAGCCAATTTTCCTATTTTTAGTAGAGATGGGGTTTCACCATACTGGTCAGGCTGGTCTCCAACTCCTGACCTTAGGTGGTCCACCCGCCTCGGCCTCCCAAAGTGCTAGGATTACAGGCATGAGCCACCATGCCTGGCCCCAGCAGTTGCCTGTTTTTAATGGTCAGAGTAGCTTAAAGGCAGCCGTGGTGTACTTAGCCACGTACTCCTTGCCTGTGTTGTGAGTTTTGGGTTATACCCACCTCAGATGGGGAGAAAATGACAAATTATTTGAGAAAACATCTTTGCTAGCTGAGTTTCTTAATCAGAAAGGAAGGGATAAATAGAAGAGAGAAGGAAGAGGAAGAAGGGAGCAGATGGAACAAGTTCTCTTGCCCTGCAGTTGGGAACAGCAGGGACAAGAAGGCCAGCAGGGTTAGCTAGTGTCTGTGTCCCTTCTACATGTCAGGACGGACAAGGGGCCTGCTTGCGAGAAAACCCCACTGCCCAAGATGGCATTTCTCCCACTGAGAAAATCGTGTTCTCTTCTGATATGCCTAATAGGTTGCTGTTACAGGCTGCGTACTGGTCTTGGTAGCACTAAATACATTAAGGTAGATTTGGCCTTCGTGGTCTAAAGCTAAACTGCTAAGGGAGATTAAGTTTGTCCCCACTCTGTGGTGACCTGGCACAAGTTGTTACTTGGTTCACCATCCACTACTTGAGCTCTGCAGAGCTGCAGAACGTGCCTCAGTCCCAGAAGATGAAAAGGATGGGCCAGGGGGTGGGCCATGGTAAAATGTTAGCATTTGCAGAATGTTGGATAGAGTATACCCAGTTTCGACCTGGGTTCTGTAATCACTTTCCCTTTCCCTCCTCCTTTTGAATTGCAGACTCTGGCCTGGTTGTCCCAAGTGTTTCCTATGAGCTGCATAAAAAGCTGTTGTCGGTGGCTGAAAAGCATGGGCTGACCCTGGAGCGAAGACTGGAGATGACAGGCGTGTGTGCCAGTCAGATGGCACTGACCCTCCTCGGAGGACCCAACAGGTAACTGCCTGTAAACTGGCAAGGACTCAATGTGGAGTGAGGGTGCTGTGCCCGGCCACCACCACAGTGCCTCTCATATGTACACACAAGTTCATTGGGCAGTTTCTGCTCATCTGATGGGAGTATCTCTCTCAAGTCACTTTTCTGCTGTAGATGCTGCCAGGTTTCTTTGTTTGCCCTTCCTCGGACCCATCTCCTAAACCTCCTCATTCTTCTTCTAGCAAGCTACCTTTTGACCCTCTCTTTCCGGAGAGCAGCCATCTGGCTTGAGACTCCTGGTAACTCTGGAAGCCTTCCTTCCAGGAACCTTCAGAGACCTGGCCCTTGACACTCATCACTTACTTCACGTGGCTGGGATGCAAATCCGTCTCCGTACCCGAGAGCTTCCAGAACCACAGTGACAACTGGGTAGGGGAGGTAGTTTGGCACCTTCCCACCTGCCCCTTAGGCTCAGATCAAGGGCAGTGCCTTATTTTATTTGCAGACAGACTGAGATCACGTGCCAGACCTTCTGCTAGTCACTGGGGACACGAAGAAGAATAAAATACTGTGCCTTTCCTCCAGAAGCCCGGTGAGGTCTCTAGAAAGTATAATGCTGTGGTAGAGGAAACACAGTCTCCAGTAAGCCGTATTACTGCCTCCAGGTGGAGGAACCAGTCACCCTTCTGGAGCAGTGGCATCCAGGCTGAGCCCTGACGAACAAGGGGTGATTAATGTGGGCAAGCAAGAAAGAAGAAAGTTTTTTTTTTGAGACAGGCTCTCACTCTGTCACCCAGATTGGAGCGCAGTGACATGATCTCAGCTCACTGCAGCTTCTGCCTCCTGAGCTTTAGCCTCAGCCTCATGAAGTAGCTGGGACTGCAGGCGTGTGCCACCATGCATGGCTAATTTTTTGTGTTTTTGATAGAGATAAGGTTTCGCTATATTGTCCAAGCTGGTCCCAAACTGTTGGCCTCAGGTAATCTGCCCACCTTGGCCTCCCAAAGTGCTAGGATTACAGGTGTAAGCCATTGCATCTGGTCAAGAAGAAGGTATTCTAAGTACAGGGAGTAGCATGTGCGAAGGGCAAAGAGAATCAAAAGACCACAGAACTGGCAGTCCATAAGTCACTCTGTGTGGCTGGAAAGTAGGGCCTCAGTACAGCTGAGTGGTAGGGAGCTGCTGAAGGGATTTCAGTAGAGCTATGACATGGTTAGTCTTGTGCTTTAAGAAGATGATTTTTAGCTACAATGAGGACAGTAGATGCAATGGAGGCAAGACTGAAGGCAGTGAGATCAGGTAGAAAACTGCAACACTTAGAAAACTGAGCCAGGGCCCAAATGATGGTGGCCCAACTAGGGAAGCAGAGATCAGAAGAGTGGACACATCCGGTTTGGTGACGCATGCCTACAATCCCAGCTGCTCCAGAGGCTGAGGTGGGAGGATTGCTTGAGCCCAGGAGTTCAAGGCCAGCCTGGGCAACATAGTGCGACCTTGTCTATCTCTTAAAAAGAGAAGGCCAGGCGTGGTGGTTCACACCTGTAATCCCAGCACTTTAGGAAGCCAAGGCGGGCAGATCACGAGGTCAAGAGATCGAGACTATCCTGGCCAACGTGGCGAAACCATTTCTGTACTGAAAATATAAAAATTAGCCAGGCTTGGTGGCAGACACCTGTAATCCCAGCTACTTGGGAGGTTGAGGCAGGAGAATCACTCGAACCTGGGAGGAGGACGTTGCAGTGAGCTGAGATCATGCCACTGCCCTCCGGCCTGGCAACAGAGTGAGACTCCGTCTCCCCCCACCCCCTTAAAAAGGGATCTGAAATTCAAAGGGTCTGAGCTGATGCTAGAGATTTTGGAGTTGTCAGCTTGTAGATGGTATAAGAGTAGATGAGATCATATAAGGAGAAGGTATGAAAAGAAAGGGCCTAGGGTAGGATTCTGGGGTACATCAGCATATAATCACAGTTATGAGGATGAAGAAGAAAGCCAGAGATGTCAGAAACCAAGAGAGTAGTGTGTAAGAACCAAGGAAATAATATTTGAAGAAAAAAGGGGCCAGGTGTGGTGGCTCACACCTGTAATCCTAGCACTTTGGAAGGCCAAGGTGGACAGATCACAAGGTCAGGAGTTTAAGACCAGCCTGGCCAACATGGTGAAACCCCGTCTCTACTAAAAATACAAAAATTAGCCAGGCGTGGTGGCTGGTGCCTGTAGTCCGAGCTACTTGGGAGGCTGAGGCAGGAGAATTGCTTGAACCTGGGAGGCAGAGGTTGCAGTGAGAGGTTGCAGTGAGCTGAGATTGGACCACTACACTCCAGCCTGGGCGACAGAGTGAGACTCCATCTCAAAAAGAAGAAAAGAATAGCCAGCAGCAGTACTGCTGAGAGATCAGTCAGAATTAGAGTTGACAAGTGCCTATTGGGTTTGTCAGTAAAGAGGAGGATGTGGGCAACCTTGTGGGAGAGTGGTGTCTGGAGTGGGGAGGTGGCTTTCAAGGGGCAGGGCAGATCTGGGTTCAGTGGGGCAAGGAAAGCTTCTTTTCCCTGAGCAGCACTCACAGATCCAAAGCCTCACGTGATAGGATGCTGGGATAGTTCCCTGTTTGGGAAAGGAATCCTGGTCCTTGGCTTGTGCTTCCAGGCATGGTGTTTGGGGGTCTGTGCCAGAAAACTGATATTGCAGATAAATCCTGTAGCTCGTCACTCCAACCTCTTCATTCTCTGGGCCTGATGATGTTGTGTTTGAATGGAAGGCATCTCCTGATTCTGAAGCGATCTTGATTCAAGCAGGGTTAGTCCAAGCCGGATGTAAGATTTCCACCTCCCTCATCCTACTTGAGTTGAGGGTGGGAGTGTTAGTTTTCCCTTATCCCTTTAGGCCTCTTCCTAGCTGTTAGATCCCTGGGCTCTCTTGTGCCAGGGAAGGGCCAGGGAAATGCCTACAGGAGGGGTAGTGTGAGGTGCCCCCTGAAAGAGCATCAGTCCGCTAGATCTGGTGTCTCCTGCACCTCCTCCCAGAGCCGCCGTTGGGGGCATTTTGAGACTTAAATGGCTTCCGAGAAACAGTTTTGGGGCAGGAGCCTAATGTCCTTTCCAAGTCACAGTCCTCTGTAGCTGGCCCCTTATGCCAGTCTTTCTTCTCAGTGTCTGAACTGTCAGAAGGCCCATCACCTGTCCTTTGTAGCAGTTGCTGATGCTGAGAAATCAGACCCGTAGCTAGTGATCTTCAAGTTTAATGTATGTCAAGTGCCATGTAGCTTTCACATCATGATTCAATGTGGTCCTCATAACTTCACCTCAAAGCCAAATAATTGCCCTGTGTTTTAAGATGAGCACACTGTGGCTCAGAGAGCTGAGGGACTTGCCCACATGACACTGCTGGTACACAGTCCAGCCAGGCCTCTGATCCACACAGGTCCGTTTCCAGTGCCCATACACTGTACGCTTTGCTGCTGGCTGGGTGTGTGAATGCTGTGCTCTGCTTCAATTCTTTTGACTGGGGGCAGGAGAGGTGCGTCTCCCTGAGAGGAAGAATCCTTTGAGGGAACAAAGAGAGTCAGATGCCACAACTCTGCAGCATCCTCTGAAGGAATTAATTTTTTTCCCATTGTCCCAAACCCCAGCCTCACGTCATTGCATTTCTATTGCATTTATTTTCTCTAAATGCAAAAATGGGAAGGCAAATGGTTTGGTGTCTAGAATGTAGAGTATATTGTTAAATTCTCTAAAATGTGTTTGGGAATGGGGGCAGTTTTGACCCTCCTCTTAGCTTGACAGCATCTTGTCATCTTCCTCCCTGTGGGAAACCGGTAAGTGACTATCACTGCTCCGCCACTAGGCAGGGACCTATGGCCCTGCCGTCCATCTCCTCCCTACCTTGCTGCCCCGTGAGCCAACTGTGCTGCCTGTCAGTTGGGCACAGCTCTGGGGCTAATCCTCCTTGTCTCCTTACTTATGGCTCCTCTAAGTCCAGAGGAGTCTCAGCTTTGAATAGCAGGAGACTGGAAGTGACTATTTCATCCAAGGTCGTTGCTAGCCTAGGAGGCCAGGTAACCCTTAGCCTGCTGCCTCCTCCATGGTCAGCACTGATTGAGTACCTTTGTGTTGGGCACTGCTAAGTGCTGGTCATCCAACAATCCACACAGCATCCTATGAAATAGGTACTGTTCAAACCTGTGGCATTGCTTTCTTTAGCTTCAGTAAGCTACTGAGCTCAGTAAAGAAAACTTGGGTTGGCAACTCATTGAGGAGAATTGAGAGCTATGGTTCTTGCTGTGAGTTTATTAGGAGTTGAGAGGTAAATGCTTGAGCCAGTGTAATCCCAGCAGAGGTAAGCCTTGAGCTAGATCTCCAAGAAAAGACGAGTCAGAGTTTGGAAAGTGAAAGGCTTTCTGGACAAGGGACATAGTTTGAGCATAAGCAGAAGAGAGCCTTACAAGTGCAGGGGAGAATGAGACCAGCCCTGCTAGAATGAAGCAGACTCATTGTTGGGGAAGAAGAGCAGAGAAGGCTGCAGAGGAACTACTGAGTGTTCATGGGTCAGAAAAGCGGTGTTCTGGCAACAGTGTTGTGTGGAGCAAGATCTGGGTGAATCACTTAGTGGGAGGACCCAGCAATGATATGAGGCTGGGGTTTGGGACAATGTGAATGACACCCTGTAGACCTGGCCTGCAGTAGATTTTTCCCCTCTGGAGCCTGGGACTTGGCGAGCAGTGAGTAAGAGATCTGAGAGCAATAGGTGCTACGTGGTATCGAGTGCGAGAGATTGGCAAGTCTGCCGATACTGCTTCTTCACCTTCTTTTCCAGGTTGAATCCCAAAAACGTTCACCAGAGGCCTACAGTGGCTCTGCTGTGTGGGCCTCACGTGAAGGGGGCTCAGGGTATCAGCTGTGGAAGGCACCTAGCCAACCACGATGTCCAGGTCATCCTTTTCCTGCCTAACTTCGTCAAGATGCTGGAATCTATCACCAATGAGCTGTCGCTCTTCAGCAAGACCCAAGGCCAACAAGTGTCTAGCCTCAAAGGTGAGCACGTATGCAGGCTGGGACAAAGGCCTCCTCCCTCTTGGCAGTTTGATGGTCTCGTCATGCCACCCTGTGGCGACAGATGGAAAGGCACTCCGTGTGTGAGGACGCTGCTCCGCCTCTAAGGAGTCTTAGAACGGCAGTATGCTACTTCCCCTCACCCTTCCCCTCTCGCAGTACTCAGATGAAGAGCTGGGGACCCATTGGTCCATTCAACAAATATTTGTTGAGCAGGCACTCTTCCTGATGCTGGGGATATGGCAACAGATTTTTTTTAAATCCATTCTTCCATGGAGCTTATAGTCTGGTTAAGAGGAACAAACACACAGATAGGTAACATATTTGCGTAATTGTAGTAAGTGATATGGAAAAAAATAAAGCAGGGAGAGGAGGCATGTGGAGGATTGGGTAGAGAATAGGAGACGTGGGCATTTCAGGGTCAGGCCATGATGGGCCTTGGGGGATGACCACAAGGATTTGGGCTTTTACTCTGGGTGAGATGGGGAGTCAGTGGAGGAATAAGGAGAGGGATGATAGAATCAAATTTAGGTGCCACATGACCATCCTGGGTGCTGTTTGAGAGTGGACTACACAGAGGAGTCCACAGAGGTGGCAAGATGCTGTTGTGATCACGGAGAGAGAGATGATGGTGGCTGAGACAGGGTGGCAGTGGCAGAGGCAGTGAAAGTGGTTCATTTCTAAGTCAGTTTTGGAGATAGAATCCACAGACTGGATGGATGGGGGGTGGGAGAAAGAGAAGAGTTGGGAATGGCTCCAAGGTTTTTGGCCAGAGTAACTGAGGTGCGATCACTGAGATGGGAAAACTTGATGGAGAAGGTTTGGGGAGGAACAGCAGAAGCTCCAGAAGAGACACCTATTGGATATGCAGGTGGAAGTGTGGATAGGGAAGGAGTTACATGAATCTGAAGTGAAAGGATTCAGCCTAGAGTTAGAAGCCATAGGGAATATTTAAGCCATGATGAGCCTGAATATGCTGTCACATAGGAAGAAAGTAGACACAAAAGTTGGAAAACTGAGCTCTTTATTTAGAAGTCAGGGAGTAAAGAACATAACCAAGGAGATGGAGCAGGCAGGAACGGTGAGTGAGGAAGAAAACCAGGAGAGTATGGCAGTTGAACACCAAATGAAGAAAGGAACATGTGATCAGCTGCGTCAACAAGCCCCGCTCTAGGTTAAGGTCAAAGGAAGACAGAATCGACCACTGATGTGGTAGCGTGGAGGCCCCTGGTGAGTGTAGTCTCGAGTGGAGTGGCAGGACAGAGTCCGACTGCAGTGGGTTTAAATGAGAACGGCAGGGAGAAGAATTGGAGAGAGCAAATATGGCCCAGAGAAAGGGCTTCACCAGAGGTCAGATGTGTGTCAACGGCAAAGCCTGGACCGGAAGCTTCGCCTCCTGAGTCTCGGGCCAGGCTTCCATGGGCACACAGAGGATAGGATGCCACTCTCACTCTTGAGAGCCTCATGGCCCACGGGGACTCCCCACGGTGGCACATTCTAAGCAGGGAAGCTGTGAGTCTCTAGCTGAGAAACGGCATTACTCTAGGCTGGAGCTGGGAAGGGGGCCTGGTGTGGGTTCCCCTTCTTGAAATCTTTAACATGATGCCCCCTTCCAGGCAGTTCTTCCTCTAGCTGCTGAAAAGGTTTTCTATCCCATCTGCTCCAGGACACAAGTCTGAGAATGACCATTAAGTTTGGTCTGATTTCTGCTATTCTCAGTTTAACCTCTGAGGCCCCACAAGATCTACATACTTGTTGAGACATCCTTTTCCAGTACAGTCCCAGAGGCCTGATTAGAGCAGAGGAGCCTGGGAGAACAGTAATAGGTACCCTCTTAATTCTTAATTAAGGCTGGCTGAGTGGAGGACCCACTCCTCTGAGATAATGAGAGGGCCAGAGAGGACAGGCTTGCTAGAGTAGAATGAGTAGGCCGGCCCTGGGCACCTTATGAACTCAGGGAAGGCAGAGTCCACTGTCAAGCTGGCCATCACAGGGAAGCCCCAACTCAGGCCCTGGATATACAGCGTTGTGCCTGAGAAGGCAGAGGAGGTGAGGGCTTTGTGCCCTGAGAAGCTCTGCACACTCAGCAGGACAATGGTTCATCCTGAGAACTCCAGGAGGGCAGTGGTCTGCTGGGCTGACTTGCACTTGGTCTCTAGCACTCAGCCTAGCCAGGCCTTGCAACTCCTAGGGCAGTTCCCTGGCCCAGCTTTAAGAAGGCCAGCCTGTGGAGAGGCATCAGAGTGGTGTCTGGAAAACAGACACCCTTGGGGTGACCTGGGCCCTAGTCCCAGCCGGGGCTGCTCTCTGCTTACAGGCATTTTCAGATGGCACTCTTTTCACCCGCAGATCTGCCCACTAGCCCTGTGGACCTGGTCATCAACTGCCTGGATTGCCCTGAGAACGTCTTCCTGCGGGATCAGCCCTGGTACAAGGCAGCTGTGGCTTGGGCCAACCAGAACCGGGCACCAGTACTCAGCATAGACCCTCCTGTGCATGAAGTTGAACAGGGCATTGATGCCAAATGGTCACTGGCACTGGGCCTGCCTCTGCCACTGGGGGAGCACGCAGGCCGTATCTATCTGTGTGACATTGGCATTCCCCAGCAGGTCTTCCAGGAGGTGGGCATCAGCTACCACTCGCCCTTTGGCTGCAAGTTTGTCATCCCACTGCACTCTGCCTAGAGGGTTCCTGCATAGGCAGGACTCTGCCGTCCCCTGCTGCTCCTGAGGACAAACGCCTTAAGGATTTGAAGCTTCGTGGACCTTGTTGTTAAAAGTTCTTCTCTCTTGGGTTTGTTTCTTCTGTGAGAGAACAGAACTTACTTAAAACTGACCTGTCACTTGCCCTGAGCCAGGGAAGTCTTTCCCACTGGGTTCCCGGCAGGCAGCAGGCTGAGTGTGCAACAGCTCCAGGTATCTCTACCCTCAGCCCCCTGCACGCCAGGCGGGCCTTTGTTTACAGACGTAGGCAGCTCTCAGACTGTGTTTCAGGTTTACAGCCACTGGGCCTGGGCACACGCATTGAGGAGTGGGCCAGGTCCTGTTTGGGGGCCTGTACCTGCTCTATTTCAGAGCTTGTGGCTTTATGTCTCCCCTGCTTTCCCCACGCAGTCAGCCAGCCAGCCCTTCCTCTAATCACATAGAACCAGCTGCACAGCAGCTGTCCACCAGAGGGCAGACCTGCACCCTCCATTCATTTCCAGGGCTGTGACAGACCAGGCCTTCCCCTACCCACATCAGAATTTGATTTGGGGGCCTCTGACCCTTTCTCCTGAACTGATACAAGTTTTATGCTGATTTTTCCAAGGATTCCTCCCTCCTTTCCCCTCCATCACTCAGAGGTAGGGAAGGGGCGGCATTAGGATGGTGTTTCTGTGTTGGGATTTTATGTTGTTCTGTCGTCTTCAGCACAGGTAATATAAGGTTATATTACTGTAGAACCACAGTGCCCATCTTGCCAGCAGTGCCCGCCCCCACCCCTAAAGCTGAGCAGGCTGAGACTTTGCCTAGTCTGGGGCCAGACCCCTCAGATGGGGATACCCCTGGGGGAGCCTGGTGCTGAGCCAGAAGAGGCTTCCTGGTGCTTCTGTCCTAGGCCACCACTCCCTCACCCCATTGCCTGCACATACATGCCCCACCTACTCTTTTGTCCCCTCTGCCCTTCCCGTGAAATGGTCCTTTGCAGCTGTCATCCCAGAGCAGGGTGCATGGGCTCCCCTGCTTGGACTCCACCCAGCTCTTAAAACGTGGGCTTTGAACGCTTTACAGTTGTCCAGTCTAGATGAGCAGGCTTGAGGCCAGCACCCTGTCTCAAAGATGGCAAAATGAGGCCAGTTCTGGATGAGCTAGCTGGTGTGGGGGGTCCAACCATAGGAACCTCAGATCCTAAGGCGCCGAGCCCCAGGGCCTTCCCAGGCCTAGGCCCTGGAAGCTGGTGGAATAGGAGCTATGCTTGGAACCCTGGCAGGGATCCCTGCCAAGGACTTGTGCTTAAACCTGCTTTGGGGCTTCAGGCTTCTTCTGCTGTGTTTGCCCAGAGTGGCTGAGCGGGTGGATGGGTGGACAGGGGCTCACCAAGGATTGTGGACACAGGGTAGGCCCTGGTGCCATAGGTTTCAGGCTGCTGTCCCTTTTCTTGTAGGAGCATAGCCAGAAGCAGATGAGCCAGGGTAGAGGGCTGGCCCCTCCTCTCAACTTCCCACCAGTGTTAAATTGTCTCCAGCGGTGGGAAGAGGCCAGAGACTATAAGCCTCATGCTGTGTATTTGAGCCTCTGCTCACTCTCGGGGCCAAGCAGCTCCCAGGCTGGGGCCCTCTCTTTAGAGGCAGGGTCACAACCTGAGGCGCAGTCTAGGTTACAGGCATTTTAGTAGGCAGGTTCTGGCTGCCTGTTAATACAGTTAGTTAGGCCTCCTGAGTAGGTACAGTGAGAAACAAGCTAGAACAACCCTGGCCCAGAAGACTGCTCTCTCCAGCAAGATCCAGCGATGACAGCCTTGAGGGGCTACTGGGAGTTTGTGCCCAAGCTTCTCACTCTTCTCTCCCCAGGGGGCATTGGGACTTGTCCCTTCCCTCATCCTCGGCCTGGGCCTTCCACAGAGGTATTAAAAGAAGTATGATTCCTGTCTTCAGTTCTTTTCAGGGGCATCCTGCCTATAGTACCCAGTTCCCAAGGAGCCCCCAGTCATGTGGTGAAGCCTAGCACTCACTCATGCAGCTCTTAGGGAACCAAAAACCAGCACTGAAATAAAGCTGAATGACTGAGTCCTGTGCCGTGTGAATTGCTCCATAGGCTGTCATGAGGTGCTGCCTGCCCCAACCTAGGAACCCACCGCACTTGCCTCCTGCCCTCAGACGACCATAGTTGTTGGGCACATAGCCCAAAGTCCGGCCAGAATGGGGCTGGCAGGCTACGAAAAACCAGACCCCACCTGGCTAGCCACAGTGGGCAGAGTCTCTCTCTTAGGTTCTTTGGGGCTGAGAGGTGTCATCCCGGACTACTCAGCAGACAGGGCCCAGAGGACGTCCCTGCTTCTGGTCTTACCCCTGCCTAGCGCTTCTGTGCTGGCCCAGTTCACACTTTTAGCTCTCCACAGCTGAAGTGCTAAGAAAGACTTTATTAATAAGGTCAGGGAAGGGGAAGGCAAGGAGCCTGGAGATGGACACACTGGTACCAGGGGTTACAAACAGTAAGAAACACTTTATTATAACTTTACAACATATAAATAGCTTGGGTCAAATCTGTGCTTTCTGGCAGCTGGGCACCAAGTCTGCTCCCCTGCAGGCTCCTGCCTTCCTTCACATTGCACTGTTCATTGGGTGGCTCTGGCCTGGGGCCTGGTGGTCGAGGCTGGAGTCAAGGGGCTGGGCAGCCCTGTCCCGCCCTCCATCTCCTCATGCGGTGGCCTGCGCCTGTCATCTGCTTGGGTTGCGGCTGGTGTGGAAGGACCGCTCCTCAGGGGTCAGGCCAGCAAAGAAGGGGTGTAGCAGGGCCTCGGCCAGTGTGATGCGCTGGGCAGGGTCAAATTCTAACATCCTCCTCATCAGGTCAAACAGCTGCACGTGCTCCAGGGAGTCTTGGAGCATGTAACTCTGCTCAGGGACACAAGGTGCCTCAGTGTGACGGCAGGGTCGCGGGAAGCCATAGCAGGTCCCCCTGCCTCTGGGATGCCTTGCTGGACTGGATCGAGGAGGCAGTGATGCCTCCTTGGAGGACTCTACTTCCGCCCTCCTGGACAATGAGCAGTTTCTTTCCTTTCATGCCCGTGTTTAACGTTTTGCTCGGAACTTGCCAGGCTACTAGGTGTCTTGCTGGGTTGATGCCTCTGCCCCCACATGCAAAGTCCTGACAGGTGGGCAGAGATCACCTCTGCGAAATTCACTTGTCCAAGCACCAAATGCAGTTGACAGAGGCTTCCTGGCCATGTCTAGGTCTTCCCTCCCCTTCACCTCAGTCCTGCCTAGTTCTTCCCAAAATTTTGAGAGAGAGGGTGAGAGGGACAGGAAGCAGCAGGGTTTTTGACATCTGGCTCTTCTGGTGTTCCCCAATAATTCACAGCCACCCTATGGGGAAGGGGTAGTGCTAAGGGCCCCTCTGGAGCAGTTTGCAAGAAGCCTCACTGCCAGCACCCAGCAGTCTTGGGTGTCGCCTCCCAAAGAGCTGGATCGAGGAGGCAGCCTTTAGCGGCCTGGCCTGTCTGATGTATGTCTGCCCAGTGCCTGGGGTCTCTCCTTGGGATGAGTTGAGCTGGGGAAGCCAGAAACTGACCTTCAGAGGTTTGCAGTTCTCCTTCACATACCGGCCATCAGAGCTGTTCTCATCCCAAACTAGGCCCCCTTTGTAGAAATATTTCTGCTTCCTGAAAATTAAGGTGGTGGGGTCAAGTGGTGAGAGTAGTAAGGGGGCAAGCCTCTGGTGGGGGGTGGGGAAGAGCAGCTCCCAAGACAGCAGCAGAACCAGGACAACAGGTTTGCAGGGGCACACAGGGAAGGCTTTTAGGAGCCTGGGGAGCCATGGACTGTCCCTCAAAGACTCACCACACCTAGTACCCTGCTGACCCACAGCCAAAAGAGAAAGGCCCCTATACCAACCCTGAGAGGGCTACTGGGGTCCTTACCTGGTACGGTGGATCATGTGTGATGGGATGGGCCCTAGGATCTTCTCCATCATCACCAGGTGCTCTCGGTTTTCGTGGGTCTGTGGAAGATTAGAGACAGTGCAAGATTAGGACAGTCCTAGTTCTGGCCCCCTCAAGGGGAATAAGGAACAAAAAAGATGGCCAAGTGCCCTCACTGCCCCAGGAGATGCAAACCTACCAATGAAACGGCAGCCTGGCAGCCCATGCTCTGTCCCAGCCCATCCCAATGCCTTTATTCATCTGTGCCCCTTATCTAGAAGGTCAGGTCACCTGCCCCATCCTCCATCCTCGATGGCCTAGCACAAGACTCCTCTCTGAGTGTTCCAGCTACCCTGACCTCTGCATTCCCTTTAGCATCTACATCCTTAAGAGTCTGAATCGCACAACATGACCAGTGGGAGGAGGAAGACACCTGTCTTCTCATCCACATGGGGCTTCCCACCCCAGTGGGCTGCAGCCTGTCACAGTAGCAGTGCTTAGGGTAGGGGAGTGTTGTGGGGTTGCTGTACCTGAAAGAGTGTGAAGCCCCGGTAGTACTCAAAGAGAATGCAGCCAATGCTCCAGACGTCACAGGGCTGTGCCCAGCCCAGCTCTGAAAGCCAAGATGGGGAGAGGCTGTGAGATCTGGCCCTGTCCTTCCAGCCTGGAGGTCACAGGGCAACCACCACACTGGCCGGCAGGACTCTTGCCCAAATCCCAGTACAAGGCCCTCTCTCAGTAAGGCTGACAGATAAGGCAAGGTCAGTCACCTGTGTCTCATGACACGGGCCCCTTGATCTGAGAAACTCTGTCTGCCCTGGATGGCGGAGACTGACAGGCATGCCACCGCCTCTGTTCATACCCCTCCAACCACAGTCCAGTGTGACAAGGTCACAGGCCATACAGTCACTCACCAAGGATCACCTCAGGCGGGCGATAGTGACGGGTGGCCACGATGGTTGTGTGATGCTCATGGTCAAAGGTGGCACTGCCAAAGTCAGCCACTCTGATGCTGGTGTTCTTCACTGACTTCTCCTCACAGCTCTGAAAGGCAAGGCAGGCACGCCAGGTCAGGAGTCTGTACCAGCGGGTAACCCACCCCTGGAGCAGGGCCTCACCCTTACTCCCGCCAATACCTTGTGCTCATTGTAGAGGGTTTCAAACTCAGAATTCACAAACAGGATGTTCTCTGGCTTCAAGTCTGTGTGGGTCAGCTGATTCTCATGCAGAACTAAGAGAGCAGGGAAAGAACAAGAAGTGGGCACTGAGAATCTGGCTCTCCTGCCAGCTCTAGGCCAGAACCCTCCTCCAATGCCAGCAACTGCCAGAGCTCCTCACACCCCCACCTCACAGGGAGCTGGACTGAAACCTGCCTCTATGCTGGCCTCCCTCTCAAGGGTTCTCTGTACTGGAGGCCTTGGAGGGTTCTGATACTTTAGCAGGGGGTGGAAAAGAAACCTCTCCTCTGCAAAGACCAGGCCTCCTCACCTGTCTCACCAAAGCTGCAGCAACAGCCTTGAGGTGCTTCCCTCTTCCCAGCACCAGCTACATAATATGCAGGGCCCTTTGCAAAATGAAAATGCATGTCCCCTTGTTCAAGTTACTAAGAATGTTAAGGTGGTGGCAAGAGGGCATTACATCAAGCACAGGGTCCCGTGCAACTGAGTGCACAGGTCACATACCCAGGAAGCCAGCCCCGCCTCTCACTGCTAGTCATGAAGTAGGAAGCCTTTCCCCTCCAGCCCCTGTCCCACTGACAGTGGCTTCCTGCTAGTAGTCACTTTTTAGCTCAAGGCTCCCATCTGGCACTCAAGACCCTCACAACTGTGTGGCCCACCACTCCCCAAGGGGAGCCTACTCCACTGGAACCAATTCTCAGCCCATACCAGGCTCCAGACCTCACCAAGCTATTCCCTTGTTTGGAATGCTCGTCCCTGTCCCATCTATGCAGATCCTGCGCATTCTAGCTCAAGGTCTATCAACTTCACCAAAGAGCCCTTCTGTACTGCCCCAACCATTGCAAATCCTACAGCACTGAGCCCTGACACCACCAAATAATGCTTTTCAAGGCTGGCAGGCAGATGACGAGTCAGGGCTAGACAGAGGGTCTCCATGTGGGCAGGACCTGTGGTGGGATCTGTAAGGTCAGGTGTGATACTTTTTTTTTTTTTTTTGAGATGGAGTTTCGCTCTTGTTGCCAAGGCTGGAGTACAATGGCATGATGGCTCACTGCAACCTCTGCCTCCCAGGTTCAAGAGATTCTCCTGCCTCAGCCTCCCAAGTAGCTGAGATTACAGGCATGCGCCACCATGCCTGGCTAATTTTGTATTTTTAGTATGGACGGGGTTTCTCCATGTTGGTCAGGGTGGTCTCAAACTCCCGACCTCGAGTGATCCGCCTGCCTCAGCCTCCCAAAGTGCTGGGATTACAGGCGTGAGCCACCGCGCCCGGCCCAGGCTTCTATATTTTTATCCCACGTATGAAGCGGGCAGTCAGGGTTGGTGGTCAGGCCAATTCCAGAGCAGTTCTTTTCTGTTTAATTCCTGAGTGCCTGGGGTAGAGGCTGGTCCAGGAAGTCCCTGGCGTGGGCCCTAACCTTTCCATCCTCACGCTGAGATTCCCACCTTAAGATAGAAGGCCTTTCCATCAAAGGGGCTCTGGTGTCCCTCAGGCCCAGGAGAATGGTTAGTAATGTGCTGGAATGAATGGGGACAGCAAGTAACTGGATGACCTGGGTGCAGGCGTGTGGCCGCCCCATGCTCCTTTTGAGGGTGGACACTTACATCTAAGGGCGTGGCAGAGCTGGTAGGCCATGTGCCGGACATGTGGTAGGGGGTAAGGCTGGAAGTTATTCTCCTTCAGGAACTCAAAGGTGTTCTTGCCCAGGAGCTCAAAGGCGATGCACATGTGACCATGGAAGTTGAACCAGTCAGACATCAAGACGCACAGGCTGGCGGAGAAGCATGGGCGGGGCTCAGGCTGTGTGCTGGGGGCCTGCCTCACCCCCTCTCAGATGACGCCAGTCCCCAACTCTCTCCTAGGCCACTGAGTCACACACAAGAACGCAGGTACACACGAAGCAAGAGAATCAGAGCAAGAGCACCTCTCCCCACCAGCCATCACCCAATCCCCAGATGAGCTCTGGGCCAAGGACTAAGCTTCCTGCGGGGAAGATGTCCATGGTTCTGGTCCAAGCCCTCTGAGCTCCCCTACTTATGATGTGGGAGAGGCCCTGCCTCAGAGTTGCTGAAGGAGAGACGGAAAGTGCTAGTGCACGCCGCAGGACTGGTGCCGCTTTTCTCGACTTGCCCACTCTGCTGAGCTTCATGAGGGTCTGTGCTGGATTCACCAACCTGCCCAGGCTCAGCACAGAGCGTGGAGGAGAGTGCTCAGTGTGTCTGCCACAGAAAGGCTCTCCTGTGGGTGTCTCCTACTATGTGAGAGCCCCAAATAGCTTCATGTTTTTATCTTGTCTTATGCCCCACACAACCCAGTGAGGTCCCCAATTCACAAATGCAGGGCTAGGGGGCCTGCCTCAGGACACAGAGCCAGCTGGGGTGGAGCCTGGACTGCAGTCCAGAGGCTTCCAGCAAGACCTTTGCCAGACTCCCCTGGCTTGAGTGTGGGGAGAAAGCATAGTGCAGATGGGTAAAGGGACACTGCTGAGCCCTTGGGGGTCCGGCAGCCCCACTCAAGGCTTCCCTCTCACTCCCTGCAGACACTCACAACTTGTTTTCTTTGTCCTTCTCCTTGATTTTTTTGAGCACGTTGATTTCTAGCCGGGCAGCCTCCCGGTACTTGCCCACATTGCGGATGATCTTCAGGGCAACCTGAGACTTCCCTCTGGTACCCAGGAAGGAAACAGAGGTTCTCATCAGCAGCTGCCCAGCCCTTCCCCCACCCTCCACCCGGACCCAGCAACTCCCAACAAACACTGCTCCAGGAGCAGCCTGCACTGAAGAGAGCAGATACTGATACCCAGCCTGCCCCATGCAACACCAGACCTTTGCCCACCCAACAGCAAGTTCCCTGGCATCTGTGAGTTAATGCTCTTGATATCCATGCCAGCCTTAGGCTTTTATGTTCTCAGCCACTGCCAGCTCCCAAAGGAGTGTGGGAGAGTAAAGGCCAATCCTGCTTAACCAGTGCCAGCCCAAGAGCTCACACAGTGACCTAACCTGTAGGCCAGGCAGCCCCAACCACGGCCAAGCTGTCCCACCCAGAGCCCTCCTGCGGCACCTCTTGACCTTCCTGAGCTTGTCTGCAAGCCTGAGCAAACAGGGATGGGGGGGTTCCAAGATCGAGTAAAGATCTGGCAAGAGGTAGGGGCACCAGCAAGGGTACCTCTCACTGTGAGGCCCAGGGCCACACCCTTTATCATACCCCTCTCCAGTTGCACCTACCTGCCACAGCATTTATCAGTGACCACAAAATGCCAGGAACCCTTCTTAAGTGTCCAAAGAAGATTTTAACAATCCCTGCTCTGTGCTTCCCACCCCAAACCCTGCCCCAGGAGGCCATCTGTGGAGAGCTAGCAGAGAAGGAAACCTGCTGAGGCAAAGCTGCCAGGCCCTGTCAGGAAAGGACAGCTAGAATCCAGATGCCCAGTGGAGAACTGGAGTGAGATAGCCCCAGCCTGGAAGGGCGTGTCCTCTGAGGCCTCAGGGAGGCTGACTGTGGTGCCTAAGAAAAAGTTCACAGGCCCAGAGCAAAGGGACCTTCTAGAGAATCCCCTGCTTTTCTCTCCCTATCCCATTTTCCCAGATTCTCAGGGAACGAAGGGAACTCAAGGGAAAGGCCATGCACTCCAGCCTCCTCCTAAAACAAGGTCCCTCTGTGGCATTCCAGTCCTCAGCACAGGGAGCTCATCACTTCCAAGGCAGCCCCTGCCAGAGTTGCATGGCTTTGAGACTGTGACCCTGCCTTTAGCTGAGCTGAATTCTGCCTCCACATGACAAACGCCACTGACCCTGGCTCCCTTTGAGTCCCGTAAAGGTTCCCTGAACCTTCCACCTGCCCCCTCGTGACTCCAGAGGCTCATATTCCCTCCAGCTCCTCAGAGAGGAGCAGCCCAGACCACCTGCATGCGTCCCAGCTCTCGAGTCTGCCATGCCTCCACCTGGCCATAGTGTGGCTCTACATGTCCCTCCACCCGCTGGTCCCAACCCTAACCTATTGGGCCACACTGAGTCGTGTAGTCGTTTACATGGAAACATGGAGCAAAGGGAAGTTTCCTCTCAGTCTATCTCATGGCTGAGAGGAAGGCTGAACACCTGGGCCTGAATGGCCTTCCTGAGCACTCCATTTAATGTGGGAGCACTATGGGGCAGCAGTGGCCAGCTCTCCCGTTAATTGGAGTATGATGCAGCCAAACCCTGAGGATGTTTATTCATCTCTGAAATAGCAGGAAGGCCAAATATGGGTGGCACATGGCTACAATGAAGACATGGGTACTCTGTAGCTAAAGTGCCAAACCAATTAAAGGGCCTGTGGCAGGGAGGCAACTGGCTCCCCGGAGGTGGCCTCCCCACCCCAGAGCTACAGGGAGGAAGCAAAAGGTAAAGTTCTGGTCTTGTGGAATGGTAAGGGGACAAAACTATTGCGCTGCTGGACCTGGGAGAGAGTGAGGTGCCCCAGCAGCACGACAGTGTATACCCCCCTTCTCCCGGCACACACAGCGGAGACCACACACTACCCTAGCCACACTGGAGAAGGCAGCAGCCTGCTTGGTGAGAAAGCCCAAGGTCTTGTTTCCTTCGACAGACCTGCACAGCCTCTCAGGCAGACCCTCGGGATGGGATTCATGCTTGGGCTGGGCTTAGTGGCACTCCTAGCCCCCTGCCAGGCCAAGAACCTAAAAGTTATCACAGGAAGCAGCTCCAAGCCACAGGGGAGCCAGGGCCTTGGCCCTGTCCTGATATCCACCACCACAGCCCTGGAGAAGTGGAGGGATTGGGGCAGAACCATTTGCTGACCAGCAATTCTTGGGTAGGAATGCCACATGCCTGCAGAACCCAAGAATTTCTCCCTTATTACAGGGAATCAGCAAAACCCCAACATGGACAGGTCAGAACCCTACTCTGGTGCCACCCCTCAGAAAGAAAAAAGTTAAGCTCTGATAGCCACCACCCTCAAGAACCTCAGGCCAGCTCTTTCCAGGAAGGTCATATCCAGAGCCAGCTGTACTGCCCCAGTTCACTCACCTGGCATGGTCCAAGCACTCCACCACCTTGCCAAAGGTGCCTTCACCCAGGTTCCCCACAATCTCATCTAGGAGAGAAAAGAAATTGGGCATAAGAATCTGGAGGGCAGGGGGTTGGCAGCTCCTGCAAGTTCACAGCATTCAAATTCTCAAAAACAAAAAAGGTTTCTCTCTCACTGCTACACTCTTAAAAATGGAAGTTGCTAGCGTCTGTGTCATTCAGGCAATTACTGGTGGCCCCGCTAAGGCACCACGCGCACTAGAGGCCCCTCCAGGCAGGAGAAGTCTCGTCTAACAAGGGGGGTAGAAAGTAGAGAGGTAAAGTTTTACGAAAGGTGGCTGTACATCGCTCTTGGAGCCAATCGCCGATCCGGCACACCAGGTGACCCTCCTTGTCATCTTCCACACTCCGGCTGCTGCGCTTACTGCTCTGTTGGCTTCTCTGCATGCACCGCCCCCCGAAACGCCATCCGACCAATCGCATGGTAGGCGGTTCCGATTGACAGATTGAGGTGTCAGTCAAAGGCAGAGGTGGAGACGGTGAGGAGCCGGTGGGTTGGTTGGTTGGATTTTCCAGATCCCAGCATTTCATAAGGCACACAGCATATATAACGATAGGGATATTGCAAGGGACACGTCAAGACACAAACTGACTTCAAAAACAGAAAAGTAAAAACAGCTACAGGTATGTAAAGAAAACTCGGATATTATCTCTACGAGGAGTGCCACAAACGCTCAGGAAGACGACCTGCCTCTGCTGCTGAGGGCCACGCTGTGAGGAGAGCCATCGCCCCGACTCCCTCCTCCTCCTCTGAGTCTCTCCCTCCCAGGCCCTCCCATGTGGCTTTGGCCAGAAGACGCAGTGAGAACGGCGCAAGAAGGCAGCTGGCCCCGCCTGGGTCCAACCATCCA
The DNA here is from genome assembly GCA_963573385.1 of Cacajao melanocephalus. Classification (NCBI taxonomy): domain Eukaryota; kingdom Metazoa; phylum Chordata; class Mammalia; order Primates; family Pitheciidae; genus Cacajao; species Cacajao melanocephalus. Next base: position 74,478 of record CAUYLG010055700.1, read on the forward strand.
GACAGGTCAGAGGCTGCTCCGGCTTCAGTTGCAGAATGCCCAGCCTGTCCTTGCCTGCCTCTGTTCGCCCACGCAGCCTTGCATATGCCTGACAGTTGCCACTCAGAGCCAAGCTGCTACCTGCCCCCAGACGGCATCCTTGGCCAGACTTCACCATCACTACCAGAAACAACCTTCCATCAGCAGCCTTCCTGCCACCAGCCTCAAGCAGGAAAGCAGCCTGGGACCCTCTGGGTAGGTCGACTGCCAGGCTTCCTACCACAATGGCCCACACAGGCCCCATGCCAGCTCCTGCCCTGGCCTTGGCGCCCATGCTGCTCACAATCTAGGCCCATCCCAAGCCTCACGACGATCAACAGAGGGCACCAAAAAGAGAAACAGAGCCAAACCTGCACTGCCATCCTGTGGCAGCATGTGGCAGCGTGCAGAGAGGCCAAAGGGCCACGCTGCAATCGCCCACAGAGTCAGCCCTCAACCCGTGGCCACTCAAAGAAGTCACAGAAAGAGCTGGGCAGAGAAGATGCCTGGCCTCTCCACCGCTGCTCAGGGGCCTCAAGGCCGGTAGGAGGGAGGCAGGGAAGAGGGATCGGGGGAGAAGAGAAGACCGCGTGTAACCTCGGAAATACACAATTGGCTTTCTTTCCCCAGGGGACTGAATGCAGTGTGGGCTCCTGGTCTCAGCAGAGCCCTTACGACCCTCTGTGCTAGGAATACTAGCCAGGCCCTGCTCTCAGCATGTGGCCTGCAACTGGACAAGGCCTGGGGCGGCAGCCTTTCCACCATTTCTTCACATGCCCCATCACACAGGCAGCTGCCCCTCCTCACCGCAGCTGCCCCTCATAAAGAGGCTCGGCTGGAGAGGGCCTGGCTGGAGATTAGAAGGGAAGTTTCCAGTCTGAGCTGGCTGACAGGCAAATCCTCCCCGCCTGTGGGGCACTCCAGACTGGGGGCCTTTGGGGAGGGGTGTGCAGATGAGACGCAGAGGTGGGTGCAGTCCACATCAGTCAGAGCACTCGGTTACACGAGGAGGCAGTCTCGGGTGGAAAGGACCAGGCCATATAGCTGCAGACCACAATACCAGCCACTCTACTAGGATTCCTAAGAAGTGTCCTAAGAAGTGTTCCCGGCCACTTGCACCACGTGGCCTGTGTCTGTAGCACTGTGTAGACATAGACTGGCCAGGGGCCAGCCAGCATCGGAGCCAGAGTTCCTAGAGTTGCCACTGGAAGGGGCCAGAAGACACAGGGGCCAGGACCCCTGTGGTCAGCCCTGCACCTGGACCAGACGACACATACACACACACAAGCACGCACACCGGTGCGCGTGCACAGGGCTGGCAGTACTCACCCAGACCAACCAGCCTGAGAGAAGGCTAGGAAGAGATGAGGCCTTTAAGCCCCAGCCAGCACACTCTGGCTACCACTCACCGAGGAGGCGCTGCTACAAGACCTGGTGCGGCGTTTGTGGCAGTGGTGGGCGTGCTTGCGGGCCCGGTATGGCCCCCTCTCCCGCGATCGCCGACGATGACGAGAACGTGAAGATCCATAGCAGTCCTCTCCAAAGGATGGGCTCCGCTCTTCACACCGGTATGTATCGCTGTCACGGCGCTCCCGGTACCTCCTCTGGTAGGGCAGGCGGTCATGGCTGCCAAAAGGGGGATGGGGACACTGGTCAGTTGGGTTCTTGTTGTTAGCAGGCAAGAGGCCTGCGGTAGGGCCACTGTAAAGGGCTCAAGGGGAAAGGCTGTGCCAAAAGCATCCAGACTGGTGGGAAGTGGGCAGAGAAGGGAGGGTGCAAAGGTACTAAGCCTGCCCTCCAGAGCCCTGTCCAACGGCAGCATCCTCCAGCCACAGGAGGAGGGGACAGGGGAAGGGGAGTATGGTAGAGGGCCTCCAAGGGTTCTACATACTCCAGAGTTCTCCATGGCCAGCTGCAACTCTAAGTTTGGAATGGGGGCTGAGATAGGCCCAGGGAGCAACCTTTCCAAGGCTGAGGTTATGTTCCTAATCCTCACCAAAGAAGGCTTAGGAGGTTAAGCAGGAAAGATGCTGGCCTAGAAAATGGGGGAATGTGTGAGGAGAAGAAAAAAAGGCACTCCAAGATAGAGAAAGAGTGGGCAACAAAGATGGTAGCTACTGATGAGGCCAAGGCATGCAGGTGAGGTTAGGGAAGGAGCCCAAAGAGGGCAGGGCAGGGATCCAGGAACAGCTGGGTGGGGGTGGAGTCATCTCAAGGAGTCTGGAACTGCCACAGCTGAGTCCAGCTGACAAAAGCAGCCTTTCCCTCCTATCTAGTTCCCTCTCACCTTCTAGACCGAGATCTCCGTGGGGGAGGCTCCCTTCGGGATGGGTATCGCAGTCTCCCTTCATGTTCCCGACTGTAGGACCTCCTCCTCTTCCATCGGTAGCTCAGGTACGGGTCTGGTTCAGGGGAGCGGTATCGCTTACAGTGATGCATCTAGGCCGCAAGGAACAGAAGGCCCTGCTAAACACACAGCCAGCCACCTCCAGCCACGGGGCTGCATGGGGCTTCCCGGTTGCTCCTGAAGAGGCCCACTGTTCTGTTTGGAGGCAGCCCCTCCCAGAGGTTTATGAAGTGAAGAAGAACTCTTGAGGTCACACTGGTCAAACAGCAGACAATGGGCAACAACCTTCTCTGCCAATGAACAAACAGCTGCCTCCCAGCAAAGCATCACTGGCCTGGTGGCCTGAGTGCTCAGGGAACTGGGTGAGCCAGGGCCAGGGGCTAAGGCAGGAACCCTGGGCAGGACAGTGAACACTACCACAGGGAGATCAAAGGCAGGAGAACGGGGAGCCTCCTGTGCTCTATTCCCTCCCGCCTGGGGGTTCCCATGGAGCAAATGCTTTGTAAAGCCAGAGGACAAGCAAAGGGCTGCTGGCATGAAGCCAACACCCGAGAGGCAAGGGCTCAAAGCCCGCAAGTTTGAGAAGCTGAAGACCGTCTGCCTGAGGGCCTGAACTGGACCCCACTCAAGGCAGTAAGGACGACAAGTCAGTGTGAGGAGCCACAGCAGAGATGAGAAGAGCAGCCCTTGGAGAAAGAGGCACACAGGCCTCATGAACATTCCCTAGCCCTCCTGAGTCAACGTGGACCCAGGGGGTCTGTCCAGCCCTTCCTGGCTCACCCTGGGTCTCAGCACTGGGAAGGATGCCAGGGTCCTCAGAGTATCCAACTTTCTTGCCAGAGGGCCATTTAGCACCCTTTAGACCCCGGCAGTGCCCTGCCAGGTGCCTTGCCTTTATCCAACAGTACTATTACTGTCCCTTCTTCTAGCTCCCCAGCCCCAGTATTCTACTTTACACCTATCCCAGGAGCAGCCAGAGGGTTAGCTGTCTGGCAGGTAAAAGAGCCCCACCTCACTATCCCTGTTCAGTGAGGACTCATATTCACCACAGGAAATTGCCAGGCTGGATCCGCCACCAGCGGAGAAAGCTGCCTATGTGAGGCCAGCAACCTGCTCCACCCATATGTGAACCCCTGACTGCCTCCATGGGGCCAGCCTTCTTCCCAACACTCACACTTGGCCACAGCCAACCTCCAGTCATGGTCAGTCCTGAGTTTGCCTGGTCAAGCACATTTTGTACAAATCCACTGAGGCTACCCTTTCTCACCAGCAGGGTCTGTCAGGAGAAGAGCGGCATGGAACAGTTCCCCATGGATGAGCAGGACAGTGAGGCCTATCCTACCAAACCCCTGGGAGCTTCTGCGTGTCCCTAAGAAAGCTCTCCATCTCCCACCAACATATCTTCCCCATCTACCTGGGAAGTCTTTGGAGCTAAACACTTTGTAAAATCACCTCCCCAGAAGCTCAGATTTGTTGTTTTGGTAATCAGCTGACTAATGTTTCGCTGTTTTCCTGCAATTACTCTGGGTCAGGTGCCCAAGCTACGGAATGAAAGCTTAACTCACATCTCACTAATTGACCCAGAGGATGCTCCACTGGCCAGGGCACATGTCCTGCCACAAGGCAAGTATGGTCCTGCCCATCCTCAATGGGCAGACAAACACCAGAGCTGAAGGACATGGTCACGATCACACCGGGCCAAAGATTCGCTCCTGGGACCTAGAAAGTTCTAATGTCTATGCATATTCACATCAATGGAGAGCACAATTTCAGAGTCATATATAGATGTCCACCTGAATCATGGCATGCCACTTCTAGCTGTGTACCTTTGAGCAAATTATTGCACTACTCCGACCATCAGCTTCCTCTGGCAACAAGGAAATAGTAATATCTTACAAGGTTCTGTGAGGATTAAATATGTTTGTCCTATAAGCGAAATGCCTAGTACAGCTTTATGCCCACAGAGGTACTAGTGGCAGCTTTTCATGAACACTTGAAAGGTTCCAGGTAACACTTCAGGACTGTGTTAAATGCCTTACGGACATTTTATAAGTCCCTTCCAAGGAAACCGGGAGGAGAGCACTCTGGCAGTAAACTCGGAACTAAAACCTAGTGCTGCCACATACCAGCCTCATGACCTTAGACAAGTCACTCTAGGCCTCGGTTAGAATGCCTGGAAAATGGAGGTAACATCTCCCAGCCTGGCAAAAGATGACAAGTATGAGAATTATAAGGTACCACACACAAAGCAATAATAGAGAAGATTATCCTTCCTTTAACACATTCTAGGCAAGTAAAATATTGGAAATAGCAGATGTCATCCTCCCAGCCAGGGCTCTAGGGCCCATTTCTCAATTATCTCTGATTCTCTAAAACCTCAGCAAAAAGCTTGTTTAAAAAGCAGCTAAAGACCACAATTATGCTTTGGGAAGCTCTGCTCTGCACAATGAAGAAAAAAGTGATGCAAAGGAAACCAAGCCAAGGATGTCAACTTTTCTTTGAGTACGGGCCTTGTCAGCTTCTCATCTGCTGTTCCTGGCCAGAGAACTGGGCTGACAAGAAGAGCAGCCAGCCAGGTCAGCGGCTGCCCTCCCGGATTCCAGCCACCCCAGCACCCATGGTTATTTTTGGCTGGCACTGCCCTACCACTGCAACCTCAAACCTGCCACCTCGCAAGCCTCCACCACCAACGGGTGAAACGCTCCTCCTTTTCAAGGGCATTAAGGAGGGAAGCTGGAAGGCCGCCAACTCCGCCTCGATGGGGGCCTGGTTCAGGCAATTTCCACCCGAGCTCCACATCAGGGCACTCATACCCGGAACTAAAGCCAGAGACTCCCGCGCCGAACGGAGGTGCAGCCAAGGGATTTGTACTGTCAGCTTGGCCTTGCCCATCCCCCGGGCTGGACCGGCTCCATCACTTCAACAAAACACGCAGGGGGGCCTGCGCCCTTGTTCGCTTCCCTTCCTGCCGCTCCAGGTCCCAGGGGTCTCAGAGTCCCACCCTCTGTCACGGCCACCAGTGGCGCCTAGGGGAGACATGGGGACAGACCCGGGGGCAGAGGGAGGGCTAGACTGGGCCAGAATCAAACTCCAGGCCGCCAAGGGAGGAGTCGTCTCAAGACCAAGCGTGAAGCCAGGGGAGGGGAAGGGTCTGAAGGTCCTCTCTGGCTATTCCACGTCGGACCCCGACCCCATTCCGCGGGCAGGCGCAGGGCCCAAACTGAACCCTTAAGGAGCCTCACAGGCCGTTTAGGCTCCGCCTTCAACACCGCGGGACCCAGGTCAGGGTCTGCAGTGACCGCCCTCCGGTGGAGAAGCAGCGGGTCAGGGGTGAGAGGTCGGGGCCGCGGCCCGAGGTGGGCCGAAGAGGAGAAAGAAAGGAAGAAGGCCGAGACCGAATGGCACCAGCGCGCCCGCCACGCCGACTCACCCCCAGCCGCCACCGCCGCTGTTGCCGCCGCGGACCCCAGCCAACACTTACCGTCTCCCAGGCTCCAGCTGCTGCTAGGCCCCACTCCCCGCTCCGAGCGCCTCTTCCGCTTCCGGCTCCGACCTCCGCCCGTGGCGGCCCCGCCCCCTCGCGTGACGCAGCCGTCGCCTTCCCGGGCTCGACCCGGCTCGGAGGCCTGGCCGCTCTAGCGCCCGACTCGAAGGCTCCTGGGCACCAGCCCTCTCCGGTCCGGTGGGCGCCGCGGCCTCGGAAACTAGTTCCGGGAGTGCCAAGGGGACTGGTCCGGTGCGGCCCGCCTCCCGCCGTGTCGCGGCGCACGTAGCTCCCCTGACCTGACAGGTGTACGGCCCGGGTCAGAGAAGCGCTCGGAGCTGAGAAGTAGGGCCCCGACCCGGCGGCGGGGCTCGGCCGGCTCCGCCGCCCCGACCCCGCGTGGTCCGCCAACTCCCTCCTGCGCGCGGAGAGGACGGGCATTGTTCTCGAGGCCCGGGAGAGCGCGAGAGCCCTCTGAGGTCTGTGCGCGTGTCCTCGGCAAAGCGCACGCGACTTCGCTTGCGCGAAACAAGCAAACAACTCATTATTGTCTCTCGGTGTGTGCCGGTGTTTTGAGAGCCGTGGCGGCCCGCCCCGCACTTTCTGGGTAGACACCCTAGAGCCACTCTGGCGGAGCCTGTCGGAGGGGCCGGAGTCTGGGGGAAGGAGAT
>CAUYLG010055702.1:0-36082 GCA_963573385.1 Cacajao melanocephalus
CCCGCAGCTCCGCCCACCCCCCTGCCGCTCGCCTCCCCAGCCCCTCACCTCCCCTCCCCTCCCCGTCCCCTCCCCTCCCCTCCCCTCCCCTCCCCTCTTCCCTTCTTCCCTTCCTTTCCTGTTCTTTTTTTTCTTTCTTTCTTGACAGGATCTCACTCTGTTGTTGTCCAGGCTTGAGTGCAGTGGTACGATCATGGTTTACTGCATCCCTGACCTCCCAGGCTCAAGCAATTCTCCCACCTTTGCCTCCCAAGTAGGTAGGACCACAGGCATGTGCCACCACACCTGACTTAAAAAAATTTTTTTTTCATAGAGACAGGGTCTCTTACTATGTTTTCCAGGCTGTTCTAAACTCCTAGGCTCAAGTATCCTCCTGCCTTGACCTCCCAAAGTGCTGGGATTGCAGACATGAGCCACTGTGTCCCACCTCTCCTGTGCTTTCTCTCTTTCTTGAGTCACTTGCTGTGGGGGAAGCCAGTTGCTACATTGTGAGCAGCCCCAGGGGGGGAGCCCCATGTTGAGGAACTGATGCCACGTGTCACCAGCCCTTTCAAGTGACAGCAACCTGAATAACAGCCTTATTAGAAACCCTGAGCTGGAACTATTCATATAAACTGCTCCTCAGGTCCTGACTCTCAGAAATTGTGTGAGATAATGATTGTTGTTTTTAGTTGTTAAGTTTTGGGATGGTTTGTTGTATAATAATAGATAACAAATACAGAGAAGAAGGAGCCAGTAAAGGGACTGAGAAGGAACAACCACCAGGTGCTTTTGGATGGAGAGACTGTGCGATGATTAATTTTATCTGTTAACTTGACTGGGCTATGGGGTGCCCAGATATTTGGTCAAACATCATTCTGATTGTGTCTGTGAGGATGTTTCTACATAAGATTATCATTTGGGTCCATAGACTGGGCAAAGCCAATTGCTTTCCCAAATGTGAGTGGGTCTCATCTAATCAGCTGAAGTCCTGAATAGAACAAAAGGGCTGAATAAAGGGAACTCCTGCTGCCTGACTGCCTTCTAGTGGGGACATAACTTTTTCCTTGTCTTAGGACTTGAACTGGGTCTTGAACTTACTGGCTTGCACTGGAGTTACACTGTTACCTCTTCTGGTTCTCAGGCCTTTGGACTGGGACTAGGACTGTATCATTGGCTTTCTTGGGACTCCAGCTTGCTGATGGCAGATCCTGGCACTTGTCAATCTCCACAATCCATGTGAATAAATTCCTTATAATAAAGCTTCCTGTTTCCCTATGTTCATCCTGTTAGTGCTGTTTCTCTGGAGAATCCCAACAAATACAAGCTGCTTCTCCCCCATTACAGCTGGGTTACATGGATAGCGCTGGAAAAAAGGATAAAGCTAAGCAAAGGTGGCTAGCCACTGTGACCATCCCTGCCAGACTGTCTGCTGTGACATCCTCTTGACAGCTTTGTGAAGGCAGCCACATGAGCTTCTTCTGGCTCTTTGCTTCCCCACTGTCCTTTCCTCTCCATTGCTTTGTTGGAGCTGGAGTTTGCTTTTCCCTTTGACTCCAGGTTGTCCCCTCTGGGTAGACATAGAGAATTAGAGAAGGCCTTCTGGCCACAGAGCTCAGGACCCTCTGGCTACTGCCAGTTGCCAGGGACCCCATCCCATGAGGTTTGGCTTCCCACTTTGGGCTCCATCAGAATAGCTCAGATGTCTCTCCTCCCTTCTCTGTGTAATTTTCCACTGGGGCTTCCAGCTCTGCTAGTGGACTTTCAGCCTCAATGGATGCACAAACCTAGAGAATAGTTCTCTTCCCAGCTCTTTCAGTGACTTGCTAGCAAAGTCCCTCTCCTCTCTAGGACTTATCCATAAACTGAAAGTCTTATTACTAAGGTTCTCAGCTCTGAGCTCTGTAATTCTGATGGTAAGAAACTGACCATAGGCTGAAGAGCTGAGGGGTGAGGATGGGGACATTGTCCTGCATGCACCTGGAGACAGAGCAAGTTTGAGGGAGAGATCTCAGATTCTGAAGGAGGCTTCAGGGGCTTCATGGCAGAGAGAGCTGTCTTCATTCCACAGTATGGTACTTGGCAACTCTGGGCAGCAGTCTCACCCTACTACCAAACTGGAAGCTTCCCTGATGCTGGAGGCTGTGGGATGCTGGGAGTTGCTGAGATGGCAGTTGTGGATCGGCTGGGAGTCAGGACTCTGAGCTCTCCTTCTAGCTCTGCCCAGGATGCTCTGGGCCAAGGCAGCCAGAGAAAGTGGTTCTCAGCCTGGGGCCCCTAAGCTGGGAATGGGGTCTTCTAGCAATTTCCATTCAAAAGGCAAAAGGCACTACTTACTTTCTATCTCCTTTTAATATCCCAGTAAGATGGCCAGATTTCCTAACTCTCCAGTCTCTGAGAGTGCCCTCTGCTTCTCCCTGGGACACCTGCCAGTGTGATCATCTCAGGACATCTCCAGGAGCTTGCTAGAGTCCAAAGATCAATCTGGTTGTGTTTAACTCGGATGGGTCCCCTTGGAGCCAGAGGGATACCATAACTGCCACCAGAAGCTCAAGAGACCACCCTTCGTGGGCACTGCTACCACTGCTGTAACTTGTCATTGAGTCATGCCCCATCTGAGGCTGCTCCAAGCCCTGCCATAGAGCTACTGCACACATCGCCCCTACCAAGGTGGTGTTTTAGATCTAACATTTAAATTATGAGACAAGATGTCAAACAAACTGAAAATACAGAAAATAATTTAACAGAAATCTATGAACATATCTTCTAGATTTAACATACATGAATATTTTGCCTTATTTGTCTCAGATGTCCCTTTCTCTCTTTTAAAAGCAGTTAAACTAGATACAGCTAAAACCCTATCTGATCATCCTTCTTCACTCCTTCTCTCCACAAAAATCTAACCTGAAATTAACATGTATTGTTTTCATGCATGTTTTTATATTTTTTCTATGTGTGTGTGTGATGCATGGTGTTGTTTTTATATTTTAAAAATTTACGTAAATGTTTATGTGCTTTTGCAGCTTCCTTCCCTACCCTCTACCCACTTAGCTTTGTTTTTGAGATGTATCCATATGTAAGCTGGTTTATTCATTGCAACCACCATATGGTATGCCATTGCAGGGATTATTCAGTTTACCTATCAATTTTCCTACTGAGGGGAAGTTGGGATATTTTTACTTTTATTTTTTTTAACCATTGCAGGCACAGCTACAAGGAACCCTATTCAATGGTCTCTGGGTGTAAGTAAGGGAATTGGGTATGTAGCTAGAAGAATCACTGGGTAGTGAGGTTTGTGCTTCTGCAACTTTACCAAGAATTGCTGCAGTGCTGTTCAGCTTACGCTCCTCCTAGAAATATGTGAGAGTTCCTTTTTCTCTGTATCCTCAGCACTTGGCATTGTTAGACTTGAAGATGTTTGCTAATTTGTTGGATGTGAAATGAATGTTCATTTTGGATTAGCTTTTCATTTCTCTAATTTCTAGTGAGGTTAAACATTTCCCCAAGTTTTTGGCCAATGATATTTCTTTTAGAAATTGCCTTTTCATATCTTTTGACGATTTTTAAGTTGATATGTTTGTCTTTTGCTTATTATTTGTAAATCTTTATATATTTTGAACGCTCATATGCTTTGTAAATATCTGATTCAGTCTGTGACTTGTCTTTCAGTTTTGCTTATATACCTTTTGCCATATACAAATTTCAAACTTTAATGTGGTGAAATGTATCAATTTTTTTCTGATCAGATATATCAATTTGTCTCTTATGGTTTAAAAGTTTTAAAACTTTAACAAAATTTGATGTTTAGGTCTTTAATCCATTTGGAATTTTTGAGTATGATATGAGATAGAGATCTAATATTCCTCATTTACATGTGGACAGTCAGTAGTCACAGCATCATCTATTAATATTTAATTTATTCACATTGATTTGTAATGATGCTTTTGTCTTATATGAAGTTTTAATATATTAGTCTTTCTGTTCCATTGTGACATTACCACACTTTTAAATATTAGTATAGCTTTGAAAAGTCTTGATATCCCTATGAAAGCAAGTTTACTCTTACTCTTTTTCAAATTCTTCTGGCTGTACTTAGCCCTGTATTCTTCCATATGAATTTTAGGATCAGCTCAGTAAGTTCCACAAAAATTTCTGTTGGTATTTTGTTTGGAATGGCATTGAAGTTATGGATTACTTTAGGAAGAAGTGCCATCTTTATGATATGGAGTCTTCTCCATGGATTTGGTATATTTCTCCATGTAGTCACCTCTCTACACTTTAGTAACTGGTGAGATGGGGATGAGTTTCCTTTCTTCAACAAGCTCACAAGGTTTTGTGAGGATCTGTGGAGAAAACATTTTCCAAAGTCTGTAGTTCTGTACATGTTTGTTGCAGCCTTGGCATATTATTAAGACCAATGAATTTCTGATCCCTATCTCCCAGAAATTATAAATCATTAGAAACAGGCCATCCCTTTTGCTAACAAGTTTTTCTTGCTTTCTTTTTTCTCTTAATTCAGTTCAATAAGCACTTACTGACTCAACTATGGATGAACTAACTGGTGGCCAGCCATCTCAGTATGCCCAAGACTTTGCTGATTTTACTTCTGAAAGTTTCTGTGTCCTGGGAAATTCTTAGTCCCAAGCACATTGGGGAGGTTGGCTCCCGGGTTCCGTGCTAAGCCATGGGCCACTAGAGAGATGAATTAGATGAGTCCTGCCTTTGAGGAGGGGGAGGGGTCTTAGAGAGCTTTGGGAGGTAGGATTGGAGGATGAGGGGAGGAGAGCTTGTGGACAAATGCACTTTTATATAACAGACTAAATACAGGAAGGGAATCACAAACAGCCAAGCACAGCAGTGTGGGTGTAGGGATGAACTCTTAGAGGACTTCCTGGAGGAAGGGCATTGGTTATGAAAAGCATAGAATTAGGTAGGCAAAGGTTGGGGGTTAGAAGAGAGAAAAAGTCGATTTTGCTTCTCTCTCAGCTGCTTTCATTCTCCCACCTACGATTTTGTGCTAACTCTGCTCTTTATCTCAGATGTAAGATATCATTAAGATGCAATATCTTAGCACGAGATGGGACCTTGGCCAACCCTCCTATTGAACAGATGGGCAGACTGAGAATCTGAGAAGGAACCTACTTGCCCAGGATCACATAGTGAATCCATGGCAGAGGTTGGCCTGGATTCAGCTTTCCAGCCTGATATACTGCCTAGCACACCCAAACTGGTTGTTCCAGGAGCCTTATCTTATTCCGTTAGCCAAAGGCTCTCAGGCTGCTCTGGAAGCAGAACCCTGGCTTGCCTTACTGGGATCGTACTTGAATGGAACATGGCCAGATTCCAGGCCTCCTGATTCTCTTTGCCCTGTCCACATTCCATAGCCCTCTGCCTCCACTTCACACGCACTTAGGCTCAAGTACCAGCCAGGGGCAGCTGGGATTACTATGAAGCAAGTCTATCTCATGGGATAAGCTGTTCTGGAAGCAAGAAAGCCCTAGAGTCCATGTTAGAGGCTGCCTCACTCATTTTCCTTTTACTGATCACTACTCACCCCAAAACAACTGCATGTGAGAATATTAAACTAAAATGTGCTGAGCTGTCAATGTGGGAGCTAGGTGCTTTGCACACATTATCTCATTTAACTCTCCAAGCAAGCTCATGGGGTAGAGGTGATGATAACCTCTGTTCTACAGATTAGGCAGATTTAGAGAGGTTAAGAAACCGGCTCAGGGTTGGATTTGCATCTCGGGTCAGTCAGAAAGCTAAGCTGATGCTCTTAACTGAAGCTTGTGACCATCTCAGGCAGCTAGGATGCCTGTTGAGGAGGTGGTGGGGCCAGGCATAGCTTCGATGGTAAGTGGCCTTAATGCCAGTCTAAAAGTTTAGCTTTTTCTTGTCCATTCCAGCCAAACCCCTGAAGGCAGAAATGATTAAATTTTATACGGAAGATGTCAAATGGGGTGGAATTAGGGCACAAAAGGTGTGCTGTAAGAGTCCATAGACTGATGCCCACCCTCCTAGGGAACATGCCTTCCTACCTGGATTTCTCCAGAGGGGAGCAGAGCCCTCTCTGCCAGGGGTCAGACTGCCAATGGGTCTAGCTATCTCCCAGGGGAAGCCGCTCAGGAAAAGTGCTGAGTCATCATCCTTAGTGAGAGATGGAAGGGAAAAGGAGAAAAGATAGGGAGGAAGAAACGAGGAGGGAGAGAGACAAGAAAATAAGTCCTATTATAATGCCAGATGGAGCTTTCTCTGATGTGCCAAACACAACTTTCCCTAACCGGTTCTGAAGCAATTGAGAAATATTCATATCTCTTGTCTTGCTATCTGGGAAACTGGGTATTTACATGGGGGATTCCAAGCTTCATGATTCCCCAGGACCAGGCTGAAAGAGCTGCCCATTGACTCAGGGTCCAATGTACTATGAATGCAATAAAATGGCTTTGGAACATATATTAGGCACCAGCATGTAAACCCCACCCTCTGTCTTCTGACCCTTGTCACCTTGGTACCCTTGACCCACAGTCACATGACCATATGCCTTCACTTTGGTTCCCCAAAAAGCAGAGCTTGAGAGAAAGACTTGTTTGCCTGTAGTGATCCCAGGGAATAGGAGTGAGGGGCTTAGGAGGAGCCCACAGGGAAAGCTGTTACTGCTGGAGACAACCAGGCTCAGTCATGCTAGGGATCCTCTGAGGAACTGTGTAGAATGCACCTCAGAACTGCCTACCTGAGGTATGGAAGAGGAGAGTGTTTATCCACTCTTCTCCTATTTTCCTCTGGTCAGGGGTTGCAGGTGTGTTAACTCCCCGGCTACACCAGGTGTATGGGATTTCACCTCTGCTGGAATGGCTGAGCACGCTCCTACTTGGCAGCAGGAGGAAAGTCCAAGGCAGAAGCAAGAGAGATGAAGTGAGGTGAGGTGCCGATAGGCTACACCTGCATGCAGCTGGCTGCTACAGCAATGGTCAGAGCAAAAAGGTGGGCTGAGGGGTGTGCAATGGAGCATAAAGTTTGCCAATATTGACACATCATAGTGCACACTGGAGGGCACTTCCCAGATACCATCTGATTCACTGACATGGGACAAGCTGAGGCACTAAAAGCAATAGGGTCTCACCTTAGGTCACTCAGTGAGCCACAGGCAGGCTCAAGACCAGAACCCACAGTTTCTGATGCCCACACAAAGGAATTTATTTTTCTGGGCTTACACAGGAGTTCTCTTCCCAGGAACACAGTCCACTGGTAGGCAATGGAATGCCTGTATTTTGGACTAGCCTCCTGGGAATACAGGGAATAATCTTTTGTTGTTGTTGTTGGCAGAACATTATCAGAATGGGAGCTCCTTGTCTCTCTCGTGTGTTAATTTATTTCAAATACCTCAATAAATAGCAGTACTTATTTTATAGGCAATAGTAGGTGCTGGGTAAATATGTGTTGATGAATGAATGAGTTTGAAAACTGATTGGAGAAAAGTGGTGGTTTCTCTCCTCTTATATGCAGATGAAAGAAATCTCTTTGATGTTTATCTTTCAAGCACTGGCCCATCTTTGTTCACTTTGACTCAGGCAGGCTGAGTTTTCTCTGTTCTGTGGTGCAGGTCTCTCTATCCTTTCTCCTTCCATTTGCCAAGACTGTACCCCTCCTTCCCAGGAATGCATCTCGTACTCATTTCCTGCAGAGAGTGACACAGCCACAGCTTGCAGTTTCACATGGAATCTAAAGCATCTCACCGTCCTGGGCAGAGGAGCTGGGACTGTTATCCGTGGGAGGGCAGGGATTCTGAGTCACATCCTCTCCATTGTGCTGCCTCTGTAGCTGTCCTTGTGACAGAGCTATCCTTGGGGTGGATTGGAGCACTTTGGAAGACGACTCCATGCTCTCCGGAGCCTCAACTCAGGACAAAGCCTGTAAAATGACTGACTTCTATCCAGCCCAGCTGCTTCACATTCCTCACTGCCCTCCTGCCCTTCCCATCTCCACACTCCTCCCTTTTCCCCTGACACTTTCAGGACAAAGGTTCTCAGCCAAAGCTGGTTGGGATTGCTCACAAACAAATACAACCTAGATGGAAGGAGCCGGACACACTACAAAGATCAAGAAATCTCAGATGTCAGGAGAGAGAGCCACCTGTCTTCTTCCCTGCACCCATGTTGGGCACTAACTGTAGCAATGAGAACTATACCTCACATGGTGCAGATTTTGTAACATGCATTGAACACTGCCATGATCACAGGATCCTTGCAACAACTATGTGAAGAAGCCTGTGTGAGCAGGAGAGACAGGTTGTGGGCCAGCACAGAGGACAGGGATGTGTCAAAGGCACCAGGTGATTTGAATGTGCAGCTAAGGTCAAGGATACACTCTGGACACATCTTTTCTTCCTCTGAATATTTCCTGGCTTTGTCTCCTCTGTCAAGAATTCACACTTAAAGTTTGCCTGACATCCTTGGAAGCTTTCCTCACCATCTTGTCCCCATCTCCAGTTATAATAGTCAATCTCTTCAACATTCATTCAACAAACTATGAAAGGAAAATATATCTTGGGGCCCCAAAATCACTAAGCTAAAGGGAAAAGTCAAGCTGGGAACTACTTAGGGGAAACCTGCCTCCCATTCTATTCAAAATCATCTCTCTGCTCACTGAGATAAATGTATATCTGATTGCCTCCTTTGGAAAGGCTAATCAGAAACTCCAAAGAACTCCACCATTTGTCTCTTATCTACCTATAACATGGAAGCCCCCTCCCCGCTTTGAATTGTCCCTCCTTTGGCCTTTGCTTCGAGTTGTCCTGCCCTTCCAGACTGAACCAATGTTCATCCTACATATGTTGATTGATGTCTAATGTCTCCCTAAAATGTATAAAATCAAGCTGTGCCCTAACCACCTTGGGCACATGCCATCAGGACGCCCAAGGCTGTGTGTCACAGGCACCTGTCTCAACCTTGGCAAAATAAACTTTCTAAATTCTAAGACCTGTCTCAGATGTTCAGCGTTCACATTTTGGTACCATGGAGGGATTCTGAGTGGAGGTGTCCCTGACCTTTGACAAATCTCCATCGGTGCATGGTACCAGCATGAGCTAACTTTATGACTCAAACCAACAGGACAATTTGCTGAGGTCTGGGAGCACCTCCTCCAGAGAATCCCTCAAAATTTGGTCCAGATCTAAAGTTTACTTTGCTGTACCACTCCTGCACACCCCCCCCCTTTTTTTTTGGAGTTTTACTTGCTTCCAACAAGGAAAGCAAGATTTTCTTCTTCCATGATGATGGAAGGCAGGTAACTCCTTTATGGAGTTTGAACTTGCTCCCAGCAGAGATGATAAGTTTTGAGTTTTTCTTCCTGCTTCTAGGATGGTAGAAAGCAATCTTCAGCCTGAGACTCATCTCTCTAGGTAAGTAGCTGAACTGGGGTTTTGCTTGGCTAAAGTTTAACACAAGCTGGTCTTAATTTCTCCTTACTATTAGAGCACTCAGTGATCATACTGTTGGATTTTCTTTTTGTTGTTTGTTCTAGTCTTTCTCCTGTCAGATTTGACCAATGCTACCTGACTTGGAGAAATACAAATGAGAATTCCAAATTTTGTGTAACAAAGCCTCCCTAATTTGGCTAAAATTCCTCGCAGCTGCAAAAGCGGGGAAAAAACACAACTCCCCCTTAAAAGACCATGTACTTGGTTTTTGTGTTTGCTTCCTGTGTTAGAAAACAAACAAATGTTCTTTCACTTACTTCCACCCTATACCTCCTTCCCCCTTTTGCCATCTGCAGTATTCAAAAAAAATCTAGACAAGGCTTTTAATGACTTGAACCCCTTTGAAGAATTCAGAACGAAGGTGCCACTCACCCCTTTGGGGGTATTCTGTTTTCTTTGTAGAGTTTCAAGAGTCATGGGCAGATTCTTTTTAGGCCTAAAACTCTGTTTTCCTGTATTGTACAACCTAACCTCTTTGGCTTTGGGGGTACCAGAGATTACCTTGTACATCCAGGAAATGCTTATAAGGGCTGATCACCTGGTGTTTTGAACCCTCTCAGAGGTCACAGACATCTAGAGGGAGAAACTGAGGCAGGTAAGATGTTGGAAATAGCTCAGTCTTGACACCCTGTGGAGTCCCACCCACAAGCAGCACACATCATTCCATCACACAAAAACCCTTGGCCACAGCTCAGTTCCGTTCCTCCTTTTAAGAAAAAGTGTGGGAAACAAATAATCTAAGAATGTGGAGGAAACAAAGAGAATGAACCCTTGCGAGTACTCTGTAGGTTTTTTTTTTTTTTTATTGTAATTTAGGTTCTGGGGTACATGTGCAGATCATGCAAGATTGTTGCGTAGGTACATATATGGCAAGTTGGTTTGCTACCTTCATCCCCCCATCACCTATATCTGGTATTTCTCTCCTCATTATCCCTCCCCACCCTCCCTACCCCCGCTGTCCCTCCCCAACCCCTCCCACTGACTGCAGTGTGTGATGCTCCCTTCCCTGTGTCCACGTGTTCTAATTGTTCAACACCCGCTTATGAGTGATAACATATGGTGTTTGGTTTCTGTTCTTGTGTCAGTTTGCTGAGAATGATGGTTTCCAGATTCATCCATGTCCCTATGAAGGACACGAACTCATTGTTTTTTATGGCTGCATAGTATTCCATGGTGTATATGTGCCACATTTTCTTTATCCAGTCTATTGATGATGGACATTTGGGTTGGTTCCAGGTCTTTGCTATTGTAAACAGTGCCACAATGAACATATGTGTACATGTGTCTTTATAATGGAACCATGTATAATTCTTTGGATATATACCCAGTAATGGAATTGCTGGGTCAAATGATATTTCTATTTCTAGGTCCTTGAGGAATCACCACATTGTCTTCCACAATGATTGAACTAATTTACACTCCCACCAACAGTGTAAAAGTGTTCCTGTTTCTCCACATCCTCTCCAGCATCTGTTGTCTCCCGATTTTTTAATGATTGCCATTCTAACTGGTGTGAGATGGTATCTCAATGTCGTTTTGATTTGCATTTCTCTAATGACTAGTGATGATGACCATTTTTTCCTATGTTTGTTGGCCTCATGTATGTCTTCTTTTGTAAAGTGTCTGTTCATATCCTTTGCCCAATTTTGAATGGGCTTATTTGTTTTTTTCTTATAAATCTGTTTTAGTTCTTTGTAGATTCTGGATATTAGCCCTTTGTCAGATGGGTAGACTGCAAAAATTTTTTCCCATTCTGTTGGTTGCCGATTCACTCTAATGACTGTTTCTTTTGCTGTGCAGAAGCTGTGGAGTTTGATTAAGTCCCATTTGTCAATTTTGGCTTTTGTTGCCAATGCTTTTGGCGTTTTGGTCATGGTTTCTTATAATGCATTTTTATCTTTGTTTTTTTTGTTTTTGTTTTTGTTTGTTTTTGTTTGCTGGCAACAGATGATTTTAGCTTTAGTTTATCCAAAAATGTTCATCAGCTAATCAAAATGTTGAATGAGTTTACCCATATACTACCTTTAAAAAGTAATTTGTATAATCTCCATTGTGAGAGAAACATTCATCCCTCACATAATATCCATGACCTATTCAATTTCTCAGCTCTCTTGCAGGTCCTAAGTTCTCTAAGTTTTTTACATTCAGGAAAAACATTTAATAACAGGCATGAGATCTCTATTAGCCTTCTTGCCTTGCAATCAGGGAGGTCATATACTTAAAAATATTTCAACCACAGGATAGTGGAGATCAGCCTAGATCCATCCTTTCCTCTCCTCAGCCTGTGATTTGCTCTGAACTGTATACAGTGAGCATGATATAAACTTTTGTTGTATAGTTTACCCTTGAACAACATAGGCTTGAACTGTGTGAGTTCACCTACATGCAAATTTTTTCCAATAAATATATTCAAAAATATTGTGGAGATTTGTGACAATTTGAAAAAATGTGCAGATGAACCACATAGCCTTGAAATTTAAAAAAAAAGTAAAAAAAGGTAGCCATATCAAGAACACATAAAATATATATAGTTTTTCAATCATTTACTACCATAAAATATATACAAATATATTATAAAAAGTTAAAATTTATTAAAACTTAGTCACATAGACCTAGACTATACATGGTGCCATTCTTGGTTGAGAGATATGTAAACAAATGTAAAGATGGGGTATTAAATGATAACTGTGTAAAATTAACTATAGGGCATACTGTACTATGGTAATAATTTCATAGCCACCTCCTGTTGTTATTGTAGTGAGCTCAAGTATGGCAAGTATCTGCATAAAACAATGTGTGAAGCTAATCATCTCCACATGAGCATTTCAACTCTCCAATAAATCGTGCATCAAAGTAAAAAGTGATCTCTCATTGTTCTTGCGTATTTTTTGATGTGTTTAGTGCAATACTCTAAGCCTTGAATAACATGATGGCAATCATATGAAGTGCCACTAGTGATGCTGGAAGTGCTCCCAAGAAGCAAAGTCATGACATTACAAGAAAAAGAATTGCTTGCTATGTACCATAGATTGAGGTCTGTAATTGAGGTTGTCCACCATTTCAGGAAAAATGAATCCAGTGTAAGGATCATTGCACCAAAAAAGAAGAAAGAAAGAAAGAAAGAGGAAGGAAGGAAGGAAGGAAGGAAGGAAGGAAGGAAAGAAAGAAAGAGGGAAGGAAGGAAGGAAGGAAAAAGAAGTCCATGAAGCTGTGACTGTGACTGCAATTATGCAAGCAGGCAAAATC
Organism: Cacajao melanocephalus; assembly: GCA_963573385.1. Classification (NCBI taxonomy): domain Eukaryota; kingdom Metazoa; phylum Chordata; class Mammalia; order Primates; family Pitheciidae; genus Cacajao; species Cacajao melanocephalus. Next base: position 12,704 of record CAUYLG010055702.1, read on the forward strand.
TTCTACTTTTAGCAAAATACCTTTCTTTTTCGTCATATTGAAAATGCAGCTTTTATGTGAGTGCAGGATTGCTATAAGAAAGAAATGCCTATAGCTTCTAATATGATTTGAGAAAAAGTGAAGTCATTACTTAGAGCAAAAGGAAGGTGAAAAAGGATCTAAAGCTGAAAAAAATTAATGCCAGCAAAGGATAGTTTGATAATTTTAGAAAGAGATTTAGTTTAAAAAATATCCAGGTAACAGGAGAAGCAGTTCTGCCAACCAAGAGGCAGCAGATCAGTTCCCAGACCCTATTCAGAAAAATCATTGAGAAGAAAGAATATCTGAATAGGTTTTTAAAGAAGACCAAATGCCCTATTCTGGAAAAAAAAAAGCTACAAATGACATTTATTAGTGGGGAGATAAGTGAATACCAAGATTTAAGGAAGGAAGGGATGCACTAACTCTACTGCTTTGTGCAAAAGTAGTCAAGTTTATAATCAGAACTGCAGTTTGATCTATAAATCTGCTAATCTCTCAAGCCTTGAAAGTAAAAGAGAAATACTAGCTGCCAGTTTTTTGGTTGTACAAGAAGGCGTGGGCAATGAGAACCCTTTTCTAGATTGGTTCTACTGATGCTTTGTTTTTGAAGTTAGGAAATATCTTGCTTGTAAGGGACTGCCTTTTAAAGTTTCTTTAATATTGAATAATTCCCCTGGCCACCGAGATGCCAAAGACATCAAAGTGGTATACTTGTTCCCAAACACAATATCTCTAATTCAGTCTCTAGATCGGGTTCATAAAGATCTTTAAGGCTCATAACACATGGTACTCTATGTCAATGCTATAGAAGAGAACCCCGATAGAGAGAACATCATGAAAGTCTGGAAGAATTATATCACTGAAAATGGCATCATTGTTAACAAAAAAAAAAGCCAGGAATGCTATCAAACCTGAAGCAATAAATTTCTGCTGAAGAAAACTATATCCAGATGTTTTGCATGATATCATAGGATTTACAGCAGTCCATCAAGACATTCATGAAGAAGATTGCAGATATGACCAAAAAAAAAAAAGGTGGGAGGTGAACAGTTTTAAAATTTGGATCTTGGAAAAAAATTCAAGAGCGAATAGACACAAGTTGATAGAGATGAGTGCTTCAAAACCAGTATCAGACAATGAGGAAGAGGACGTAGAGGAAGCAGTGCCAGAAAAGAGTTGACATTAGATGATCTGGCAGAACCAGCTGTTCCTTTCCCCACCCCTCAGCCTACAAAACATAAAGAAGATGAGGATAAAGACCTTTAAGATGATATACTTCCACTTAATGAATAGTAACTATATTTTCTCTTCCTTATGACTTTTTCAATAAACTGTTTCACTCTAGCTTACATTATTGTAAGAATACAGTATATAATACATATTACATACAAAAATGTGCTAATCAACTGTTTTTGTTATTAGTAAGACTTCCAGTAAACAGTAGGTTGTGAGTGGTGAAGTTTTGGGAAGTCAAAGTTTATTTGTAGATTTTCAACTATGTAGGGATCAGCACCTATAATCCCTGCATTGTTGAAGGGTCAACTGTATTAATCTATTGAGTTTGGGGATAATTTGTTACCTGGCTTAGCCTAGTCTGACTGGTATATCTGCTGATTTTATATTATATACTAAATTTTTACATGAATACATGCTTTTTAGAATTTCCATTCTCTTCTATTGATCTGTCTGTCTTTTCTGTTATCAATACCAGAAACTTTTGATTTTTGTAGCTTTATAACACAGTGAGATTTTTGTTGGGGACAAGCCTATTCTTCTTCTTCTTCTTTTTGAAAATACTTGGATATGCTCAAACATATCTTTGTATGAGTCACCTTTAATTTAACTTTAATTATATTGCCAAAAAGAGTCCAAATGGGGTTCAATTTACAAATTTATTTAACTTATTTAACTAACTTGAGATTTCATATTCAAGAACATATTGGATCTTTTCATTGTCACCTTATTTACACTCCACAGTAGAGTTTTACAGTTTTGTCAATTTAGATTCTTCATTCTTGATGTAAGTTTATTCCTGTGTATTTTATATTTTTTCTTGCCAAATGTACTAAATGATACATTTTTACCATTGTTTATTCTTACTGGTTATTTAAATTATATATTGTTGACTACATCCTGTATTGGCTCTAATTACTACATTGGAATCATCTACATGGCTAATTCGCCATGCTGTATGATATATATACAATTCATAGGATTATGCATTCTGTATGACCTCATTGAGTAGGCCACCAGAGTACAGAATAATTTTTGGAAACATTCTTTTGTGGTGGTGTTTAAAAATTGAAAGGGACCTTTGGATCACCCAGTTTAGCTCTCCCATTTTTATGTATTTAAAAAAAGGCTATTTCAGAGCAAACACTTTAGTTCCAAGGCCATGCTGATTTCAATTTAACATGTTTATTGAGCACTTGCCATGTATTTTACTTCCTGATTCTAGGAAGCCCAGAGCATGCCTCAACCATAATCTGAGATAGGCACAGAGTAGCAGCTCAATAAATGTTTGTTTGATGGATTTGATGGCTTTATTTTGAAATAACATGTCAGTGCTAGGGGTCATTGCTCATCAGATTTATAGAAAGCAAGCAGTACAACCATGAAAGTTATTTCAGTGTGCTTTTCCATCAATTCATAGTTACCACAAAGGCCTTTGTGTGTTTCAGAGGGAAAAATCTGCCTTTGCAACTGGAAAAATATAAGCCTGCCCATTTGGACCTCCTGCAGGAAGTAGGTGAAAAGATTTCTTTTGCCTCTTGGGCTTCCTAAAATATTTTCCACCTTACAATAAATTACACATGCTTCTCTGGCCCCAACAGCCTAATTTTCGAAGTTATTTTTTTAAACATGGCAGGAGTTTGCAGACAGCTGCCACTGGAAACGTCTATGGCTTCGTCTACTTCAATGAACAGCTGAGTACATTAAGACACAGCCACACTTTCCAAAAAATTGCATCTAAGCCAAAGGAGATTAGGACAAGACTCAACTCATGAAAACAAGAGGTAGCGTGAGCTAAAAATAGAAATTGATTTGCAGGAGTCTAAATTAAGATCCATAGATAAACAAGTTAATGTGGCTTAGGGAGAAAAACTTGGATGCAGCCAGAGGAATATCTAGCCTTAATATTTGTTATATAGTCAAGGCTAAGATCACATTGTTTGCAGCTCAGATCTCAACTCTGCCATTTGCTAGTTGTGTGAACTTTGAATTTTACTTAACCTCTCTGAGCTTCAGTTTCCAAATTTATAAAGTGAAGAGAACTTTATATTTAAATAATTTCTGTGAGAGTTATGATGATTCTTCATGAACAGTTGTGCCCAGTAAGCTTCAGTTAAGTAATACAGACCCAAGGAAGACAATTAAATGTTATTACAGATAATGAGTCTGACCTGGGAAAGCAATAATCTGCTCATATGTTTTAATAGCTTAAGAGCTAGTTTAATTCAATTGAAATTGAGAGCTTCCCTAAGCAATATCATTCAATTTAATTCAACCACATATAAGGTAGTATGCATGACATTATTGGTGACAAGAATGAAAAAGGCATGATCTCACCTTTCAGAGAGCACTTGATCTAAGAGGATAAATGGGAAAGTCACCTAGGAATACAGAGTTGTAGCAAATACCATATGACCATGGAATAATAACACCCTAATTCTAGATGAAGAGTGATTACATTGGTTGATATGATCAGTGATAGCTTCAAGAAGGAGGGGCATTGTACTGAGTCTTGTAATCAATAGGGCTTTGACAGGTGGATATGACCAGAAATGTTGTCACTGATGAAGTAAGAAGAAAAAAATAGGCCCAGACATTAGAAATGAAGGAAACTGGATACACATTCATTCATTTGTTCATTTATTTGTGTGATAAATATTGGGTGTTTAGGGTCAGAAAATTAAGTTTGGTTGAAGTCCTGAACGTATGTGGTGAAGTTACAAGTACATCTCCCAACAGGTAGGCTGGGGCTCAGGCGAGGGGTACATATGGATACCAGGCTATGATGTCCTGTGTGGGGATGGGAAGTCAGAGGAGGATATATGTGAATAAGAGTCATCAGAAATGACTGGAGCTCTGCTTTTAGGATGATTATACCCATAGGCTGGAGGTTTTAAAGGAGTCCCAGTGAGAGGTATGAGGGCCTAGATGGGAGGGGGGCTGTCAGAATATTTTGGAGGAACATTGGCAGGATTCATCACTGATGAGACAGAGGCATAAGAGCAAACTGAGTGAAGTTTCTCACCTCCGTGACGATGAATGTAATGAGTCATGATCAAGTCTGTAAATCATGGCAGGAATGATGACGCTGATGTCAAATGGACGTGGTGGTTCTGAGGGGCACCATGGCACAACTTAAAGAAGACTTTAAATAAAAGAAATTGACAAGGACTTAGAGAAGGGGAACAAGAACAAAACCCAGGAGAATGCCTATATTTGAGGAGCAGAAAAAGAAATCAGTGGAAAAGAATCATTTAGAGACGTCAGAAAGAGGCCTGAAGAGTTCAGGTTCACCTAAGTGGAAGGAAATTTCAAGGAGTAGATGACAAGTGGCATCACAGCTATGGAGAAGTTGAGGATGAAAACTGAGGAAAAGTAAATGTTAAATGTAGTGATTAGAAAAATCACTGGTGACCTTCAAGAAAACAATTATAGTATGGAGGTGAGGTCGAAAGGCAGAGTATATGTGAATGTGAGTCTTTAAAAAGGTGCTTGGGAATTGATTGGCTTTTTTAGATTTGGCAGCATGCCCCAAGTGGAGTTACAAGAAAAGCCCATAGCCAATTTTATCTACAATAATGAGTCCTTGAATGTGTTAACTGCTTGCATCATTTTGTTCAAAGTGCTTAAACAAAAGTGCTTTAATTCACATTACCTAATTTCCTAATTCACATTACCTAATTACCTCAAAACCACCTTCTAAGGCCAGGAAGTCAGAAAGCAGTTTCCTCGTTTATAAAATAAAATAGAGACTGGAGATATTAAGCAATTTATTTCAGATCACAGAGCTAATAAAAAATGGGCAGGATAAGGACCCAGGTCTTCTGTGTCCTAGTCCAACACTATTTCCATTGCTCCAAATCAAATGCATAGTGCTCTACTGCCAGTGGGGTTCATCTTACCTGGCAGTGAAAGTTTAGAGACCACATACAAAGCTCATACGAAACAAAGAACACATGATAAATCAGCACACTGGAGACAGGTGGATTAGCTTGAATTTGAACTTCAGAGCCAGAAGCCTCTGTGCAATGAGATAAGAATTTAAGGTTATTTTTCCCTCATATTTTTTCTGTGGGTAGCCAGTCAAGGATTGCCATTGCTTTTTTAGTGTCTTGATATGCCTGTTGGCTTTTTTATAATACACATAAATGAAGCCCGTAATAAGCCCAACTTCCTGATTCCATCAAAACATATTTCTTTGGAAGTAATTGATATTGGAATTGTCACTCTCTTCTTGAGGTCTGCCAGAACCTAGAGACATACATTGTTAGTGGTGACAATAAACATTACGGGTTATTCAGAGTCAGGAGGGTAGGACGGCAGTGGAGCACACTGGAATGCTTTCCTGAGAAAGGAGACTATTTGACTTTCCCCCATTAAAGCATAATTTCTCAGTCCCTGCCACTGCCTTCTCTTCTCTGTTCTCTCACCTTAGCCGTGGTAAATAGTCAATGCACAATGATACAGCATTTAAAAAATAATCAAGTATAGGCCAGTTGTCCATGGATATCATATCCATGTTCATCATGAATCATCTCAGGGGACAAGTACCTTTGCCTACAACAAGGAGAGTATTCAATAGAGTCTTCTGCTAATTCCTGAGTCATGGGATAAGATGGCATTACATGACCTAGACACACTGAGGTTGGTCTTTCATACATCAAGAGGTGGCTCCAAACTGATTGTGAGTTGTTTTCATCATGGATCTTGGTACAGTTAAGATTTTTGTTCACTCTTGTTGTCCTTAACAGGCCAGATCTGAGGATTTTCAGTGGAAGTGGAGACTTGCTGGCCTATGAGAGCTCTAAATTCAGTGGTAAAAGATACTATTGGATGAGACTTCTAGACAGTGGAGTTTTTCTTTTCAGCACATCATCTGTTACCATGCTTCCAGTTCTGAGAGACATGAACCCTGGAGAAACATGACACCTTATATAAACATATATTTATTAGTATCTATTATCTCCTATGTTAGCTCACCTCCTAAAAGAACCACATACAAACCTCATGGATCCTTCCATTTCTTTACCCATGTTTTTAAGGCCTCTTTCTTCCCTAAGAGATCTTATATGGTTTGGCTGTGTCTCCACCCAAATCTCATCTTGAATTATAGCTCCCATAATCCCCATGTGTCACAGGAGGGACTTGTGGGTGGTAATTGAATCATGAGGTGGTTACTTCCATGCTGTTCTCATGATAGTGAGTGTGTATTTAAGTATGAATGAACTTCAAATTCCTTTTGTGCTCCCAGAACCTAATTTTCGGTTTTTGGAAAATTCAAAGAATGGAGACTCAAATAAAGAGATAGAAAATTTCATGCTATTCTGACATATAGAACTCAAACAATTTTGTTGAAAAATAAATGTGACCACTTTCACCATACATTTGAAGAGTATTTTCTACTTATTGATATTTTGTAAGGATGGTGATGATGGCAATGATAAAGGGTGTATCCTGAAGAAAAAGCAGTGTCAGCCCAACCTCATGTGCTCTAAAAAAAATGAGAAGAAAGAACCACAGGAAGGGTGAGGACTGTGATCACTCCATCCCTTCCCCTGGAGTTCCACCAATATGGTGGCCTTGAATTCCATGAGGAAATGCTCCCACTTGAGGAGCAATGAGGAGAAAATGTGTGGCTGATGCACAAGAGAGGAAATTTAAATCTGTAATACTTGTATCTGTGAACATACGCATTCAAGCAACTATGCAATGACTAGTTGACAAACACTCATTTGTGTTTGAAGAATTATAGTAAAGGATCCTAATTAAATTGTTTTTACTCCTATTCCTGGGAAATTGCATTAACTCCAATAGGAGTAAATCTGTAGATTTAGCCCATAGAAGACAGCTAAATTTCTTGCAGAAATCAGGGTTTTTCCTTCCAAACTTCTCCCAAAGTATTCTCTATTTATGGGGAGTCTCTCTGGGTGAATATCTCAGCAGCGTGTTTTCTGCTGTGTATCTTGTAGGCACATCCCCAAAGTACCTTTTCAGCCACAGTTTCTATTGGTTCTAACAAACCTGTGATAAAAGCCAGATGTTTGATGAGGAGCCTGAGCACAGAGAAGTGAGGCCATTTTTCAGAGCTTGCATAGCTCCTGGGTTTAATGTTAGACCTAAAATTGGACCCAGTCCCTTTTCTGCTAACCTGGCCTCCTGATGACAACACATGGTGAGTGTTCACAAATTAGAATAGTGATGAATGACTGTTTCATTACTGATGTGGACACATTTTTTTACCCATGAACATAGGGATAAGAAAGCAATCACAAAAGTATTGATAAGCATATTCTTCTGAGGCTTTACAAATTATTTGTGTTATTCATAACCAAAGTAGAGCAAAAACAAATAAATAGCTGCATTGTTACTACTTATTATGGGCCTGAGACAGAGTTTCACCATGTTGTCCAGGCTGTTCTCAAACTCCTGACCTCAAGTGAGCCACCCACCTTGGCCTCCCAAAATACTAGGATTACAGGTGTGAGCCACTGCGTCTGGCCTCATTTCACCTTCATTAAACTTGTTTTCAGGAAAGGCATTACTCGCTTTCTCATCAAAGTGTAAAATTATCTGCAAGGAGTTAAAAGAGTTACTCCTTCCCTAAGGAAATGGGTATGAGGGAGAGACAACAATGCTGCCACTTTAGTGAGTAATGGCAGTCCTAGGCATTGGGAAGAAAAGCGGTTTTTTATATTTATCATTAACAACATTTCCTTGAATCCATATCTGCACATAGGTAATTTGAAATAATACCCAACAGAAAAAAACTTCAGAATTAAGCAGACAAAAAACATGGACCCTAAACTGAACCAAATCCAGTGATTACATTTTATTGACTAATAAAGAAAATTTAAATTTTTTTGTGTGGTCATTTTTTATTGCTCATAAAGATGGTTCCCTAGGCAGCCATGTTTATGGTTTGCACTTGATTAAACACTGCAGACACTTAATGCAAGCTGAGCCAATCAGGTTCCTCCTCCTGGTGAGTTGAAATCACAATTAAAAGTCTATTCAAATGCAGGTTTCTCTCTTGACCTCAGGGGTTATGACAAGGCTATCTGCTGACACACTGAGAAATCCACTCTGCAGTGAGAAGAGGGATGGAGTGGAAAGCAGGAATGAGATACTAAAACTGTGTCTTCCCTAAGTTACGGGGCTTTGCCTTTTCTTGGCTCCAAATCCTTTCTGAGTCCACGTTCCAGGGTTCCATAAGATGCTCCAACTTTTGTGTAAAAACAAACCAAAATATGGTGGAAGTGCAGAGGGAGGCATCGTTTTCTTAAACTGGGTTTGTTAACCACATTATGTAGTTTCAAAGAACAGAAATATAAGATAGTAGGAAAAACTGGTCAAAAAATGTTGATGCCATGAAATGTTAAATCCCAGTGCCATTGTTTGGCCAATTTATTTCATCTTTTAGAAGTTCAGTATCCCCATTTATAAATGAGGATTATGTTTCTAATCTCATAGGATTTTGGTAAAAATTAACTCACATATGTAGAATAGGTGGGTCTAGCTGTAATGATTAGACTTAGCACCTGGAGAAAAGTTACAGGATGGGCAAAGGTCATACCCTGGAAGGTCTTATGTGCCAAGCTAAGAAGGTGAGACTTTAAATTGCAGGCAACAAAGTAATTAAAGGGCTCTGTAGAGAGGAAAGACATGGTTAAATTTGCATTTTAAGGAGCTCACAGGCTCCTACTGAGCAGTGAGATTCAGAGAGGACACAGGAAACAGAAAAAACAGGGGCCTGGGTAATGAGAAGATTGTGGCCAAGTCCACGGGAGTAATTATGGAGGCCTGGAAGGAGCAGCTGGCATTGGGTTTAGAAACCAGGAGACAATATTCTCCTAGAGAGAACTTCCTAGTTCTCTCTGAATGCAGAGTGTATTTATGAATGAAGTGAACTAAGTTCTTTCTGTTGCATGGCACCTGCAGAGAGGGTTGTTGAGTTTCCTCATTGTTGTTATTTTTTAAAGTTATCTGTGAAGTATACCACAAGGGAGAAAGTGTTTCGTATTTTAAGACCTCAGCAAATAGACGTCGTAATGGCAGGGAAGTCTCTGACAATATCACTATTGTCTTGAATCCCCAATTATAGGATGAAAAAATCTCTTTATTCAAAATAAACCGCAAATAAAGCCCCACATTATCCATTATAGCACAGAACCAAAGCATCACTGTTCTTTATCTAAGAGGATATGATATATCAAAAGCCATATGTCAACAAGGAGAATAACTGTTAAGGGTCATTGTTCAGGAAGAATCAGAGGGGACTGGTGGCTTTATCTTTTGGGGCACATTGAAGCAAGTTCAGAGCCCCCACTTTTTAAGGTACCATCTCTGACCTCATTGTTTAAATGTGAACTGCCCAGACAGCAACAAAACGAAAGATGAAATGTTTCAGTTGCACACAATTAGTTTAGAAATTTGATAAATATATATGTGTTAGGCATGTGACTGTATCTCTCCTTTTTAGCTGTGCTTATTCTAATTATGGTTGAAAGTCAGGAGCAAAGAAAAAAATTAAGTTTTATGGAAATGCTTAATTTATAGAACGCAAGTGAAACTCTTTTTAACAATTTTGGAATTACAGTAAAAGATCAAGACCTATTCCAAGAGTCTTGTGCAGCAAACCAAATACATCAGTCTCATCTGACCCGCTGCCCCTCTCTACCTCTGCTCGTGTGGTTCCTCACTCCCAACACATACAGATCATTTTAGACATTGTGTTGAGCATTTTAAAACTTCTTTGGGGCCAGTGGGGATGGGATTAAAGGGGGACACCATCCTCCTTCTGAATTCTAATACCTGAAATTATTTTTTGAGAATCATGAGACTGAGTGCTATAATTTCTATGTGAATGTGCTCTAGATGGCAGATACTATATATATGCAGAATATTCCTCAGAATACAATCGTTAAGAAAATACACATTTTGCCTTCTGTGGCTTTGAAGCCCGTAGATCATCCCAACGCCTTGACACGTAATAGATTTTGCAAGACAGCTTTGGGGATTTGGTATCTCTGGGCTTCAGCACATATTAACTATTCATCCTGTACAAGATATCTAACTTGTTCTGTTTCAGTTTCATCAACTATAAAATGGGGATAATGATAGTGCCTACAACACAGACATGGGGTTGGAGTGAGAGTTCATTAACAATTCAAGTAAAGACCTCTGACATTATTATAACTATTAACATGATTATTTTTGTTTCTCAGAAACCAAGTGATAATGAAGATAGGAGAAAAGTCCTTGCGGTTTCTCCAAAATACAACTGAGTATGATGGGTCCTTACATGCAAGATTTGTTGGTGTCTCACAAGCACAGCTTTGAAATGCCTATTCCTCTTAGCTTTGCAGACAATCACAGCTTTCTCCCTTCCCCCTTCCTCTACTTAGTAGCTCAAAGCTGAACCTGAATTCTGTGTAGCGGATTTACTGATGAAGGGATCAAGGATAGGCTGGAGGCGGATGGTATGAACCCACATCCTGTCACTGCTACTTGGACAAGTTCTTTAGCCTCTCCAAATCCTTACTTTGTCCTCTCTAAAGCAGGGATAAAGATATTCACCTAGAGAATTGTTGTGATTAGTATAGACTGAACGAAAGGATAAATGTAAAACAAATGTAAAATATCACGATGGTAGAAAAAAGGGCAATGTGTTTCCTTCCCAGCGTGACCCTAAAGACACGTGTCTCAAGAGATCCTCCCACCTCAGCCTCCTCAGTAACTGGGACTACAGGTGCATGCCACACAATGCCTGGCTAAGGTTTTTATTTTTCGTAGAGACAAGGTCTCACTGTGTTTCCTAGGCTGGTATCAAATTCCTGGCCTCAAGCAATCTTCCCACCTTGGCTTTGCAAACCTCTGGGATTGCAGGTAAGAGCCATCATGGCCTGCCTGTGGTTCGCTTTTTAAATGAAACCCTTTCAGATTTAGCAGGGATGGAAAATATCCTCTCTTCCCTGTTTATATGGAGAAACTCAAGCCCAAGCTAAAATCTGTGAAAGAACATCACTCAACAACAACAAAAAGTTGTAGGTTGTTATTTATTTTTTTTTAAATAAATGTGAACCTAGGGGGATACAGGGTACCTTTTAAATCTTTATCCATTTAGTCTTTGCCTATCTTGTGTTAGAAAAACATATAACACAGTTGGATAAATTTTTAAAATGAGAACATTACAGCAAAGGGAAAAATAAGGATGAGAAAATGAAAGAGATCTGAAATAAGGGCATAAAACATGTATAGCATAAATTGTTAGTGGAGAACCACAAATTTAGTTTCATACTTCCAAGTGGGAGAAAGGAAAAATGGCCAGTTATGAGATTTATAGCATGTATAAGATGAAAAGCCAGATATTCTGATGAGTTATAGCTGTCCCTGGTATTGGGATTGAAGACAGATTTTGCCCATGTGTCCTTATGAGGGAAGAATACTTCACAACTTTCCAACTAGACTCCTTGCATCCAATCATGTCCAGTAAATCCATCCTCCACTAGAAACCTAAATTATCTTCTCAATGAACAAAGTTTATATTATTCCCAACTTAACATCTCTAGCTCTCTTTTTTTGTCCTCAAAAGCAATAGAGAAATATTGCTTCTGAGAGGTGTTGTGCTGGTAAATGTTTAACCATCAGTTCTTGGAAGGAGACAAGAGCCATGACTTGTAGCATTTGCTAGTTACTGAGGTGTAAGTACTCTTACCATGGCCAACTTGAAGCTACCAAAAGTAGATTGGAAATAATTTCCACCCTACAGGTATAATATATATAAATAACCTCAAGAACCTAGATAATAGTAAAAGTAGTAGTTAGGAAGTGATAAGTTTTAAAGGTCTTTAAGAATATGACTTATTTAATCATTAGTTTATATAATTCAATACTTTTTAGAGAGAGAGAGAGAGAGATGAAGTTTCACTTTGTTGCACAAGGCTGACCTTGAACTCTGGGCCCAAGCAATCCTCATGTCTCAGCCTCTTGAGTAGCTGGGACTACAGGAGCATTACCACACCCAGCAAATTAATTTTTAATAATAACTGTTGAACAATAGCTTGCAAAATTGCTATTTAGCAACTGACTCTGTTGAACCCATATCAAGCTGGCTCCAACGCATCACAGCTGCTGAAGCATCACAAGATCTGTCCCCAGCTGTCTTCTCCAGCCTCATCTTTGACCACTTGCTCTCTCATATCTTCTGCTCTAGACATTCTGAAGTACCACAAATAATCTAAGCTTTTCCTTAGATAATGATAAGAGCTTTTATATACACTGCTCCTTTTGACTGGAATATGTTGACTAACTCCTATTTGTCCTACAGATTTCCATTTACACGTTTTTCACTCTAAGAAGTCTTCTTTGGCACCGTAAATTGGTGTGGTGATTGTATTACTATTGCTCAATCCTGGTTTTTGTGCTGATTCCTGGAGGTAATCTCTAAGTTCTTGGAAAGTCCTGCCTGATAGAGCGTCTTTGATTACTTGAGCCACACTTGACAGTGTAAGTTGACAGTGTGATTTACAATGAGTGGTTTGGACCACCATGGGGTATATAGGCTTGACCTCCATAGAGGATGAAAACTAAGGTCAGGAATGTGAATGGTCAACCCTATCTTTGTAACTGAGCCCCAGTAAAAACTCTGCACATCAGGACTCAGGTGAACTTTTCCAAGAACACTAATACTCCATATGTATGGTCACACATTGCTACTGAGAGGGGTTTGCAATGCCTGTGATTCTACTACAGGGGGACAATGGTAGCTGGCATTTGGAATTCTCCTGCACCTTGCCCCACGCCCTGCTTTTCTTGGCTGATTTTCTTTAATTTTTCAGTTTTGCTATGATAAACCACAATTATGAATAAAACAGCTTTCTGTGAGTTTTGTACTTGCAGCAATTTATTGATCCTGAGGTGATATTGGAGTCCCCCAAACTTGCAATTGGTATCAGAAGGGAGGGTAGTTTTGGGGGCTCCAGAACTTTGGGAACTCTTAAACCTTTTAAGTGCTTTCACTCACTGTGGTGCATATACCACCCTATGAACCATTTTCCTGTTTACATGTCTGACAGTGGGGACTGTGCCTTGTTCACTATTGCATCCTTAGAACCTAAACTATGGCAAAATGTAGTCACTCAAATCTTGGTAGAATGACTTTAATAGACAATGTTGTAATATTGATGTAATAATCATGTTTGTTCCTTAAAATTATTTTTATCTTTATGTGAACAATTAAAGAAAATAATGACTGATGATCACTCAATAAAACCAATTTCACAAGCAACCAAGAAGCACATCTTTATGAATCTCTTGCTTTGATAATCTCATTTCATCTAATAATAATATTTAGATGATAGAGGAATGGAAAATTATTTTTCAGATAAGATTTCTTTCAACAGACCTTATGATGAAAATTACATTGAAGAATATGAAGTCTTGTTTTCTGGGATATACCTGGAGGGCAGATTAAAGGGTTGGTCCAGGAGCTTCAGAAGCCAGAGGCGTTCAGGATAGGATTAATGTCAACCTGGGAAAAATTACACACATTCAACCAGAACACTTGGCTGAGTAGAAGCTCACTTCAAAGCTGGCCAGAGATAACCAGATTCTTTTTGTTTATTCTACATGAAAGTAAAAAGATCTGAGAACATAACCTGAATCTACCACAGAGAACAAAATAGATTAAGTCCCTTTGCCCTGTAAATCAGTGTAGTCACCTGGAAAATGAGGATAAGAATATTCACCTTGCTTCACAAAATGTTGTAGAGATCAAAGGAGATAATAAGCATAAACACTTTGGAAGTACAAAAGCATGTGTACAATTTTGCTTTGCTCTTACTGTTCACGTATGAGAGACACATGCCACCTGGACACTTGCTTCACAGTATTTAAGACTGTTAATTAGTCTAATGAAAACAGAAACAATACATCATCAAAGTCTACAGGTAGCAGGTCAAAACTGTGGTGTAATGGCAACAACTAATCGTTACTGAATACTCACCAGACGCTGGGCCAATCACTTCACATTATATCATTTTGTCCTCACAACTCTTCAGGGTACGTATATTATTATCCTCATTTTATAGATGAGGAAACTGAGGCTCAAGGGTATGATGTAACCTTGTCTGGGATCACACCGTCAGTAATTAGAAGAGTTGAGACTCCAGTTCAGCTTGTCTCTGTGAAATCCAATCTCTTACCAGTATGCAGACATACCCCTCTGTGGAAGGACTTGGAGAGGGAATACGTGATGAGTGAGCTTTTGGTCACTGTGCAGCTATGATTAGGGATTTAGCCATAGCTCTCGCCATATTCACGAGAGCTAGATGGGATGAAGAGAGGTGGTGTATGAATATGTTAACATGAAATAAAATGCCTTCCACTAACCATAAAATATACTGCAACTCCCATTTCAGGTTGGACCCCAAAGATACGATAAGATTGTCTACAGGAAGCTTGCAATTTAAGTTTATTTTATAATCCATTGGAATTGGGTGATAAGACAAAATTAATTCATGACAACTTGTTCTCAAATTGTGAATTTTGGGGAACATTTTCAGTATTCGTTAGGTCTCAGATTCACGCTTTCACCTGTGTGTTGAAGAGCTGGTTTATGAGTTCCTAGAACAGGAGGTTGAAATATATGGAAGAACTGACTTTGTCTCCTTTGCCTCCTTAATTTTCAATTTTTAATGTCAGTACAGTAAGTCGAGAATGGTTGTCAGGAGTCTTCTTACTCCCAAGTCCCCTTCCTATTAAATCTCTTGTCTTCTTTATGTTCATTTGTTCTTCATGCTGAGTTCTTCTAAAATGTAAATCCTGTTTTAACTGTACTATATATGGAGTAGGCTTTGTTAGAAAGTGGTTCCTCCTCTTCATCTATAATGGCTTTCTTGGCCAATAAATACTAATACGGATCTTATTTTAAGGCTGCTATACCCTAAATGCCTCTGAGCTTAATGCTACAGAAAGACTCTCCATGAATTTCTGATGTTCAGCACAAAAGCTTAGCTAGAGAGAAAACAGCTGTCATCTGGATGGTGAATTCACAGGTGCCTTCTCAGGTAGCAGAGCTTAGCATTTTCTCAGTGCAATTGGGTGGTTACTCTCATGTTAAAATTGATCAAATTCTTCTCTTCACTATGCTGATCTAGTCATGCACTGGGTCATTTCTTCCTAATGACCTAAGGCACCAGCTAGTCCACTTTGATTTGCATCTCGATCAGGCTAGGGGTACGCTTTGGAGATTTTTTTCTTATGCAAATGCTGTAATTCCCACCCTACTCCCACCCCTCAACCACAGACCCTACCAATGTGTTTGAAATTTCACAACCTTGTTAATAATTTAAAAGTGTGCTATTATTCCCCCCTACTAGTAACTCATGCTCAGGGAAAAATAATTCAGAACAGATGTTCTCCATTTTGTATTTCTGCCTACCTGACAAAAACAGATTTTGGCAACAGTGACATCAAAAAAATAAAATAGTGAAAAAAAAATTATTGGGAAGAGAAGAATTGAACAGATGTTGTGGTCAAATCCTGACTTTCCATACAAATTGAAATCAATGTAGGGAAATGAGGAGGGGTACAAGGAAGGAGAGGACAATGCCATTGACCCTCCTCTGACTCTCATCTGTATAAGGAGCAGGTCTGCCCTTAATGTTCCTGCATTTTCTTCTATTTCCTACTCCATTATTTTCCCTTTCAGCTCTCTCATACTATCATTTGAGGGTCCACACACACTCTCCATGAAATTTCCCCACGCTTTGCTAAGTATTTTTGAAAAAAAGAGAGTCAATGGTATAAATTATCCAAATGATTTTGTCCATTATTTGTTTTGCATGCTCAGTAGATACCAATTAATGTATACCCATGTCAGTATGAACAGAAACATATGAACTCCTATTGGCATTTCTAAGGTGGGAGTTGGTTGGCTACAGCATCAAGCAGTCGTATTTTCTAAATTTAAAAAGATTTGTCAACTAGAGATTTTTTTAATGCTCTGATTTGATGAGCAAGGGAATAGCTTCAGAAAAATGTATGAGAGTCATATTTATATGGTTGTGAATTTTTTTAAGCAGCGAGGATCTGAAACATGCTTTTTAAAATAGCCAGATAGAAAAATCTTAGTGTGAGCAATTTACACTTGAAGTGACTGTTCTGTCTTTAGAACCCTGGGGAAAGTGAGATGTTTAATGTATCTTCCAGACAATTACAAAGCAGTCGTTGATCAAAACCCTCTGTGAGAGGTATTGACAAACCTGTCCAACTGCAAGAATCTCCTGTAGAGAAAATGATCTATGAGATTACCTGCTGGCGGGTTCATGGGTCAGATTGTCAATATCTAGAGAAGGATCACAGAAATAAACATTTAGTGTTTGCTGTTCTGACATCTATATTTATGGTCCTGTTAAAGCAGTTGGTCAATCAAAACCAGTTAAAGCAATTATAATTTTCCCCAGCAACATGCAAGAGAAAGAAACTGAACTCTTTGTGATGAGAAGTCAATATAGCAAGATAATCCAAAATTGCTTTTTATTCATGTGGAGTGAATCTGGTACTATTATATCTTTTTCCTTGTAATTGTCTGATTAGATGAATGCAGTGAAGATGCATTAATGTAATGAAATCAAATACTCAATTACATTTTATTTTTTCTTCCCTTCCTACATTGTTTGAGATCACCACAGAATTTGAAACAGAATGGTCCTTTCCCTATTGAATTTGACTCTTTTATATTTGGCAAATATTTATTCTTTTATCTATGTCTCAATTGGAGCTGGAGTGAATGGGTCCATTTTTCTCATGGTTTGACTTCTGCTGTCAAACAATAAGGTGATGTTGTTAGGCATAAAATTATTTTGGAGATGACACAAATCACTAACGTAAGACAGATTCTGTGCTGAATGTTAACGGCAAACTTCTTTGTAAGGATAAGAGAAAGTATAAACTACAATGTCTGAAGGAGGCTGTGATTTCCAAAATGTCTACCGAGAGCTTGAAGGCAATCTGGATAAAGAGGTGTCAGATTGTGTTAGGTTGGTGCAAAGTAATTGAGGTTTTTGCAAAGAAGGTAAAGACAAAAACTGCAATTACTTTTGCACCAACCTAATAAATCTTCAGAAGGGCTAAAAAGAAAGATAGATAGAGTTAACCAGCATCTGTTTTGGTAAACTTGATATTCAAATATTAGAATGGGAAGGAATACAGCTTCTGATTAAGAGCTCAGTTTCTAGAGTTAGGCAAGACTGCCTTTATCCAACATGCAGATTACAGGACCTCAGGCAAGTTATTTTACCTCCGTAAGCCTCTGTTATCTCATGTGTAAAATGAAAATAATGATTAAACTTGCCTGATAGAATTGTTATGATTTTTAAATTGCATAATTCATGCAAAGCTCTTGATACAGTGTCTGAATCATAGCAAGCACCCAATAAATGTTAGCTCTTGTTACTATCAGAACACTGATTGGTGTTCAATTCAATAAGAATTTACCTCATGCCTTTTATGAAAGCAAAAAACTAGATGGCTTCAGAAATAAGTAACACATGATCTTTGACTTCAGTTCAGGAGGTAAACTCTAGTCCTCACCATTATATTAGAAGGTAGACTGAAATAAGTGTTTAAAAGAGATATTATAGAGATATGATTAGACCATTCTTAACAGCCCCTGCTTCCTTCCAGTCTGACTCATTCTCTACGTGAAAGTGGAGAGATCTTTGTAAAATGTTTTAGTGACCTCCTGTTGAACATAACATCCAACCAAACTACAGACTATGGGCTACTCGGCCCTGCCTAACCTGGTATCCAGGGTCCTCATCTGCTGCCACTCTTTCCCTCTTATGTTGCAATCCGTCTCCACCCCACTTCAGGGGCTTTGTCCTATACCTTCCCCCTGCCTGAACTGTCCCTCCTCCTTCTCTTTACCTAGTTAATTCCCACATTCAGGTCTCAGCTCTGATGCCACTTTCTAAGGGGACCTCCTTAACTTCCTGACTGCCCATTGCAACTCCAAACCAATTTCTTTGATTTTCTCTTAGAACATTATGTATTTTTTATGGCCCTTAAATATTTTCTTATATCTGTGTTTTTTTTTAAAAAAAAAATCTATCTCCCCGCTAGACATAAATTCCCTGAAGTCAGGAATCATGACTATTTTGATTATCATTATATGCTCAACTCCTAGCACTAAGCTTTGCATATAGTAGCTGAAAAACAAACAAGGAAGAAAGGTGTTAAATGGCAATTTTTTTAAAAGATCAAATCATGATTCTCATACAGGTGTAAAATGAAAATGTGTTAAAGATTTTATTTGTCATTATTATTACTGTTATTATTTTGAAACAGGGTCTTACTCTGTCATCTGGGCTGAAGGGCAGTGGCACCATCTTAGCCTCAAACTCCCAGGCCCATGCAATTCTCCTGCCTCAGCCTCAGAGTAGCTGGGATTGCAGACATAAGCCACTGCACCTAGCCTAAATCATTATTAATGACGGAACCATGTATTGAAAGGAGAAGCAGAAGAGCAAATATGTAGAATACATGTATAGATCTGGAATATTGTAACGAACAAGCAAATTGAGACGAAACTGACTTCTTTCACAGTGGAGAGGGAAGTCAACTGAAACTTCAGCTGATAGAACTGTTTGCATATTTATAAACAAGAATTGTTTTGCATTACTGTCAGTTGTCTACAACTTACAGAGTTGTAAAATAGCTCAAACGCAATGGAAAGCTAGAATCAGATGACTTGGAAGAAGATGCTCTAAACAATACATGCTTTTCTACTACAGCACAAGTTTTTCCCTACAACAAATAGAAATTCTGGAGGCACGTAGCATTTCATTTGGAGGGGTTGGTGAGAGAGTTTAGAAGTCATCATAAAGGAGGAACAGTGGAGCTAAGCCTTGAAATGTTGGTAAAGTTTCAGCAATGGAAAAGCACTAGAGATTTTTGAGCAGAGCTCTAGAGATGTTCTGATAGCAATGACTTTTTGCAGCAAGAATATAGTCTGTGAGACAAGATAAGAGGCCATTGCAAAGCCCAGGAGAGAAACTTCCAGAAAAGACAAGGTAACATCCATTGAAGAAGGAAAGATCCTGAGTTCTGGTTCTGGTGCCAGCATTTCTTATGTGACTTTGGAAGAGTTTACGGATCTCTCCAGGCCTAATCTGCTTTCATCATAAAAATGTTTATTTAGCACCCAGCAACTGGGATACAATGGTGAAGAAAAAACAAGCATGGTACGTACGTAGATTCTAAGGTATCTGGATAATGAGGAAATGTTGACATCCTAAAGGAGCTTCCAAGCTCTGAGACTGTGTAGTTGTAGATGCATTTTCTAACATCATGTTGAAATGGGAACAATCACCCACTGTCTGTGATGGGAATTGTGTAGTACATGAATAGTATAGCAAAGAGGTTCCTTATCACATTATCATGATCAAATAGATGAAATATTTTTGATTGTCTTCTAGTAGAGGGGCCAGAAAACTTTGTCTGTAAAGGGCCCAGATGTTAAATATTTTTAGTTTTGCTGGCTATACTATCTGCATTGCAATTACTTAACCCTGCTATTGTAGCTTGAAAGGAGACAGAGACAATATGTAAACAGGATGTGCCTGTGTTCCGATCAAACTTTATTTTTAAAAACAGGCAGTGGGCCAGATACGTCCCAAAAGGCCATATTTTTCTAAACTCTGTTTTAAAAGGTGCATGGCTGAGTACCAAGAAGATCATTGGAATTGTGAATGATCCTTAGAGATACTAGTCAATAAAGGGCAGAGATCAGTTTATTTACTTTTGTCCTAAACAATGACCCACAGATAAATTCTCAGTACATTGCAAAAGAAAAAAAATTTTTTTAAAGGATTCATCCTTCTCTGAACGTTCAGAGCAATTTGTCTCTCTTACAAAATTCATCACATCTTACCTGGTATTAGAGTTACCCCTGCAAATATCTTATTTTCTAGTATGATCTAAACTCCTAGAGGGAAGATATCATGCTATTTTCAGTCTTCCTCTTTGCTCCCTGATAGGTGCTTTAAAAAGTGTTTCTTGAATGAGTGAATGATTTTGTCTGTATTTTTGTTGTTTGTCAGTTTTATTTCTAATCTTTCATGGCTTCAGTGAAATGCAAGGGCTTCCCTTTGAGCATGGTTAGCAATATCTCAGCAGTTTTCCCAGGAATGAGGCCTCTCTCAGAGCAGGACACTTGACTGTGATCATAGCTGTGTCTGTTCCTCACCATTCTGTTTACTTTGTGGGGCTACTCTTGAATAACTGATTATTTGCCTTCTTAGGAAATGTCCTTTTAGTGGCTGACCATGACCCATTTAACATAATTCAATATAGTGTTCATATATTTCCCCAGGCTGTCCTTTTATGCAAGTCTGAGAGTTTCTTCTTTATGTAAGAAAGGAACAGTGTTTTGCTGTGGATCATTTTATATACCAGACAATGAGCTGTCAATGGAAATACATGTCAGCTGCATGCAAATTTCTATTTTATTTGTTTTTTTAAAAAAATTGTCCTTAAGTGTTCCTTCCTTTGTGAGAACACCAAGGCCTTATTTCCGTGTCTACTAATAGCTTTTTCAAGAAGTGATTTTTTTTCTTTTCCTTTTTTTTTTTTTTTAGCTTTTAAGCAGTACCAGATGTTGAAAGAAACTTTCTCTGATTGGTGTCCAGAGAAAACAAAAAGCATGTATCACTTCAAGCCTGACCTGCAGAAGGGGAAAATGGACTCAACAAAGGCTGCCAGAATTAAACGCACTACAGATGGTATAAAAGGAACATTTTAGAGTTGTGTGTTTTTACCTCTGTGCTTTCATTGTTCCTCTTCACACCTGATTACAGCATTAACTTATATTAAGAAAAGATAAAGTAGAAAACAGAAAAGCCACAGGAAAAAGATTTTATCTTAGACGTGTCT
This sequence comes from Cacajao melanocephalus, assembly GCA_963573385.1. Lineage (NCBI taxonomy): Eukaryota > Metazoa > Chordata > Mammalia > Primates > Pitheciidae > Cacajao > Cacajao melanocephalus. The sequence goes on from CAUYLG010055702.1 coordinate 33,893, forward strand.
CGACGTATATGATCTTAGGCCCCCGTTTACCAAAGGGAGCCCCACATTCACTCTGTGGAATGTTGAGCAATGTTTTGAAAAGGGAAGGGGGTTTTATGATCAAGTGCTATAGTTTGAATGTATGAGTCCCTCCAAAATCCATAAGTTGGAAGTGAAATTTCAAGGTGATGGTAGAAGGTGAGGCCTTCTAATGGGAGGTGATTAGATCATGAGAGCTCTCCTCTCTCAAATAAAATTAATATCCTTATAAAAGCACTGGAGGGAACTAATTAGGCCTTTTTCCCTTCTGCCTTCTGCCGTCTGAGGACATAGACTTAGCTCTTTCTACCATGTAAGGATGCAGTCCCAAGAAGCCACCTTGAAAGCCGAGAGAATCCCCAACAGCCACCGAATTTGCTGATGCCTTGATCTTGAACTTCCCAGCCTCCAGAGCTCCAAGGAATAAATTTTTCTTTTTATAAATATCCCAGTCTCAGCTACTTTGTTATAGCAACACAAATAGACTGATGAGTCACCAAGTACATATGAGATCTCATGGGATAACCTGGATATGTTTATCCCATAATCTGGCTTTTCTCATAACCTGGACAGAATACTTCTATTGCAGAATATTTTATAAAATGATTGCCCCTTGGCATACACTTGAGAAAGTGCCTTGTGCTAGAAACAATAAATTTGCTTTAAAAAAGTAAGCCTATGATTTTTAGTGTCATTAACTCTGTAGTATTAACATTAATGTAGTATGTGTGTTAACAATGTTAATATACATTACGATAGTATACAAGATAACCTATCCTTGCCTCTTGTTTCCAAAGGGCATGCAGTCTGGTTGGAAAATGGCACACACACCTAAAAAGTTATTTAATGGGAAAGTGCCAAACCAGTGGTCAAGAAAACAATCGCTATTCAACCTTTTTAAAAACTATATATGGAGGTGCCATAGAGATTCTCTGAAGGTACCACAGGGGCACCTCTAAGGGAGGAACAGCTAAGGAGGAGAAAGCCACCCAGGAAGGGCTTAAGTTCCTACCCTTGATTTAGCAAATAAGATGTGACTAGAAGACAAAATCCTGTAAAATTTTCGAATGATTAACACATACTTTTCTACTCAATAAACAAACCGATGCTGCTGTTTTTTTTTTTTGTTTCCATGGCTTAGCAGAGTGCCCCTTTTTGCCTTTAGAAGAGGCAGAAACAAGAAAATAGGTAGTCAAGCAAGACAAGAGCTAGGAAATGGGAAGAGGTAGGAAGAGGTGGAAAAAGAGTATGAGAGAAGTTAGAAAAAGCTACATAAGAAGCAGGTGGGGAGGCCAGGCATGGTGGCTCATGCCTGTAATCCCAGCACTTTGGGAGGTCAAGCCAGGTGGATCACCTGAGGTCAAGAGTTCGAGACGATCCTGGCCATTATGGTGGACCCCGTCTCTACTGAAAATACAAAAATTAGCTGGGCGTGGTGGTACATGCCTGTAATCCCAGCTACTCAGGAGGCTGAGGCAGGAGAATCTTTCTCTCTTTTTTTTAATTGTACTTTAGGTTCTGGGGTACATGTGCAAATCATGCAGGATTGTTGCATAGGTACACACATGGCAATGTGGTTTGCTGCCTCCATCCCCCCGTCACCTACATCTGGCATTTCTCCCCATGTTATCCTTCCCCGACCTCCTCACCCCAGCCCACTGTCCCTCCCTTGGCTCCCACCAACAGACCCCACTGTGTGATGCTCCCCTCCCTGTGTCCATGTGTTCTCATTGTTCATCACCCGCCTATGAATGAGAACATGTGGTGTTTGATTTTCTGTTCTTGTGTCAGTTTGCTGAGAATTATGGTTTCCAGATTCATCCATGTCCCTTCAAAGGACACAAACTCATCGTTTTTTTATGGTTGCATAGTATTCCACTGTGTATATGTGCCACATTTTCCTTATCCAGTCCATCGTCCATGGGCATTTGGGTTGGTTCCAGGTCTTTGCTATTGTAAACAGTGCCACTATGAACATATGTGTGCATGTGCCTTTATAATAGAATGATTTATAATCCTTTGGATATATACCCAGTAATGGGATTGCTGGGTCAAATGGAATTTCTATTTCTAGGTTCTTGAGGAAGTGCCACACTGTCTTCCACAATGGTTGAACAAATTTACACTCCCACCAACCGTGTAAAAGCGTTCCTATTTTTCGACATCCTTGGC